>VZTE01006152.1:237677-274119 GCA_013397775.1 Eulacestoma nigropectus | reverse complement strand
CACTGCTGACTTATGTTCAACTTTTCATAGACCGGGAACTCTGGGGCCCTTTTCTGCAGAGGTTTTTCTTTCCTCTCCCCACTCCCCACTGACTACCCCTTCTAGAGCCTTCAGCATCCAAATGAGCTTTCACAGCTGGAAAGATGTGTGGGCTGCAGACAAAAATACCCCGCTGTCCAAAGAGACTTTACTGCTTCTTGCATGAGCAATGCATTGATTTTAGTTTGAAGGTTTCTTCCTAAGAAAATTAATGTCTATAACTATAAGCTCTCTGATAAAAATGTGATATGCTCAGCATCACAGGAACCAAGTTTAATTAATTAAAAGGGAGGCTGTTTTTCTTGATTTGAGAACAGCAGGAAGATAACAGGAGGTGGAGAGCTGAAAATGCTCCTGTCTGGTGACGAACAGTGCTCAGCATGTGGAAGAGGGAAGCTGAAGTGCTGATTATAATGTGTGAATTTTCTGGGCTGTGCAGTTATTTGCTGACCATTTCCACCAGGGCTTCACTGCCATTACAAGACACTCAAATAGGATGTGTAGCGAGGTAAATGTGCTCTCAGACTCAGAGGATTACACCTTCCTTTTAAACATCCTTATGTGCTGCTCAATATATTTAGAGTGGTTGTGATTAAGGCCACCAAAAATAAAGCTACCACACATTCCACTCTATGATGTTATCTGTCCTTAATCTTGGGGACCATACACCAGAAATTATATGTATAGGGAAGTCTTAAAGGACTTCACCGAAATCCATCCTTCTTTAGGCTTTTGAATCATGCTGTAGTATTTAGTAGGGACCCTCCACTGCAGAGTGGGACATCAGAGGGGGCACTGACATGATGTATTGTAGTGGTCCCAGGGAGAGAAATGCTGGCTTTACTGGCATTGCTGGCATTGTAAGCTGACGTTACTGAATCTGCCAAAGAAGTCTGTGGACCGAAGACAAATGTATGTGATCTCTTCCTGCTTGTCAACAAGCTGTGCTGAAAGTTTTAGAGCAGTGATGGCTGTGACCAGAAGCATCACAGAATGGGGGCTTACAGAGATGCTCTGCCAGAGGCAGGGCTTGGTGCAGATGAGAGCTATCTAAGCAAGAGGGGCTTCCAAAGCTGTGGTAATATGCAGCATCATGAGTACAGGAATGGCTATTTTCAGCTGACAATAAGACTTGTTCAGGCAGCTTCAGCAACAGAGAATTTATAGAATGGGGAGCTCTTGGCACTGCTAAGGATCAGTCTGTACCTGCACTGAAGGCAGGAAAAGGATGTTCATTAGTATGAGAGAAACAAAAAGGAACAAGCTGTTGCTCCCACATGCCAGTGGTGTTCCAGACAGGCATTCCAGCTGAGCAGCTCTGGGGCTGGCTCGCTGGCAGCCCATGGAATAGGGCAGAGCTTCAGAGGGATGCACCTGGAGCTGATGCCAGAGACCCTCTGTCGGTGCAGAATGTGCTGTCTTCATCTCCAGGTCCACATCCAAGCCCAAGGAGTAGTCCAGCCTGGCCTAAGCGCTATGAAGAAGGCAGGGCAGCTCCTTTGTTATAGCATGATTTTGGGTAAGAAACAGGAAAACTTTGCTTTTTCTTTTCCTCTGGACTTTAGGCTGCCCATGTGAAAGGAGAGTGGGCTTGGGGGTCTCACTTAGACTCTTTCCTGTGGGCACACAGCACTCCTGAGTACGTGACCTCTGTGGCACAAGAGAAAGAAGCCCACCGTGGGAAGCAACATGAAGGCAACAATTCTTGATTTTGTTACAAGAGGTTGCTGCTTGTCATCCAACTCTCCCCTATGCAATGAAACAGCCTGCATCACCCTAATGAGTGTAAACAATATTGAGTACACAGTGCCTGCCTCCTTTTCACCTTAAGAAGCATTGCACTTAACTTATTTGTTAACATTTTGTGAAGAGAGCAGAAGAAAAGCACTGTATAAAGCCAAAATCCATTTCTTTTAGTACAGCAGATGTGGAAAGGTCAGCAAGGCAAGTCATGGGTGGTCCTTAATTTTTTTCAATATGCCAAAGGAAAATAAATCCTATTACTTTGCTCAGGGCTGTGGAAAAAAATAAAGGAAGCGTAATAATTAGATTGATCCTGCAACATGTCCTTCAAATATCCAGAAGCTGCAAAGAGGCTGTAACCCAGGGACACACCCTGATCACCCTTACTGAACTGGGTGCTTTTTGCCCAGGCAAATAAACATTACTGAAGTCAGCATGACATCTTGCAAGAATAAACTTTACCCTTGTACAGGAAGAGACTGGCAGATAGAAGTTAAAGTTTAGATAATATTTTGCTACGTCCCTTCCAGTAAAACAATTTTTGTGCACTAAAAGGAGAGGGAGATGAGAGGTGATATTGCATGCTCATGAAACGCACAAAACAGGCTCCTATTTGTTATACAAAAATGCAGTAACTTTAACTACACTGAATGCTTTTGACAGAACTTTAAAATCTAAAGGATTAAAAGCTTTCTGACAGCTCCTGCAGTCAGTCATGGCTGAGTCGACCAATAGCAGTGTGTTGTGTGTTTGGGGAAGATAACTTTAACCTGCACTGAAAAACAAGAAGGAAGGGGTAAAAAAAGCCCCTATTGATTTTTCACTCTGCCACAGCATGTGATAGCTCCCCTGAATAAAACTAGTGGATGCAGTGGGAGAGGAACAGAAACTGATACCTGTGCTCAGCTTATCCAAAGTGCTGTGTGGGTTTAACCATTAATATTTACCGTTACACAACAAGGAAATAATTGCCCCTGTTAGCACAGGTTTTAGGAGGGTTTTCATTTTTATACTGTGAAGGACATGATGATGTGAAAGTGGCTTTTTAGGCAGAGCTTTGATGAGGGGTTTGGGGAATCCTGAATCATCCCCAAAATTACATGAGGACTAGAAGAACACCGTAGGGGAAGGGAAAGGGCAAGATGTTTTCAGATCCATTGCAGCTCTCCCAGCAGTGTGCTCTGCTCCAGTGCAGTTATTCACAGCAGTGAAATTTTGTCATCCACCACTTCCCCCAGTGCACACAGCCTGCCAAGTACCTGTTGTGGTGGCAGCCGTAATAAATTTACTGCCACTTTAAAAAGAAAGGCATCAGAAAATCATTGCCAATAAAAGAGAACAAAGAATGGCAAAGGAATTTGAAGCCTGAGAGTTTTTGTTAGGTCTTCTTTCTCTTCCACACCCCCGCCCCCCACACCTCCCCCATCATTTTATAGCAATATATGCACATATTTTAAAACATGCACTTTCTTCTGTCTGTTATCAGACATTTCAACAACACTGCTAGCAACATCAGCCTGGCAGGGCTAAATTGGATGAGACGATGAGAGAATTGGCCTACTGGTACAAACTTGTGCAGTTCTGTTTAAACCAATGGACGTGTGTCAGTTCACATCTTCTGAGCCTTTTTCTTCTTAGAAATCACCCTCTCATGTTATACCTCCCACAGTAAGTGAAATCAGGCAGGGGTTTTCGGCTTTGCTCTGGGAGACCCTGCAAACAGAGGCACAATAAGAGAGAGCTCCCACAGGTAACGATTAACCTCAAGCCCATTGCTTTTGGTGCAGGTGTCACTGCCTGCTTGTACAGTGCCCTTGTGCGTGGGGCCCTGAGGCTGTTGCTCCTGAGGGGCTTATGTAGATTAATGACTTCATACTTGCATTTTGACAGCAGCAGCAAACCTTAAGCCAGGAGGGTTCAATACCCTAGGCACTGCTCAAACATGGGCTGGGAGCTCAAGTTGCAAAGTAACCTTCTCTGTCATACCCACCGCTCTGCAAAAATTATCCAGTCTTCACTGACAAGCAATCCTCTTAGCTGTCAAACTCTGCCTCACATGTTCAGCACTGAAATTTAAAGACCTTAAATAAAAGGGGTATTTTAGAAAGACAAATATATTCTAGAGATGAGAAAAGCTATTTTTACGTATCTAATTAGTCACACTTGAGAGTAATAATAGCACTACTTGGGTTATGCTATGTTATTAATATTATGCAAAATACTATGTATCGGTTGTGTCATCATCTTTTTTTTTTTTTTTTTAATCACTAGACCACAATTTCATCAAACAATAATTTTTTATGTAAACTTTTTTTTTTCCTATTTTACCTCTCATATGTGAAGGTGCAAGTGTACTTATCCTAGAGGATGGGATAGGATTCTGCAGGAAGGAGCAGAAATCCTGTCAAGAATCGAGATGCCAGATGAGAGCCCCACACTGGCTGAAGAGCACTGAGCACAGGTGCTGGTGTTTTCTCAAAGATGTTAATTTGCAAGTACCATTTTTCTGTGCTGACCCCTGAAAAAGGGCGGTGCTTGCACAAGCTGTTGTTCTCTTTATTAAGAAATCAACCAGTTTAGCTGCAGAGACGGTGGTGGTGTTGGGCTGGAAACTTGTTACTCTGGCAGGAGGGTGCCAGCTGACATGCCTGGCTCCTCGGGTGCGCTGGCTTGCTCACGCTGCTGCCGTGCGATGGACAGGACGGAGATGCCAGACACTCCCTGCGTGGCCTGAGGCTGTCGGGTGTGAGTGCCACCCCACAAGGGTATCCTGTGGGGGGCACAGTCATCTACCTGCTCCTGTTGTTTTTTGGCAAGCTGGAAGCCCCCAGTGCAGGAAGTGCGCAATGGGGAAAGACACAGAGACAGACCTTGGTTTGGCACCCGCTGCTCAGGCAGTGAGATGTCTTGTGCCTGGAGAGAAGGCGACTGCCCCAGGCAGCCACCGGGGTGGAACCAGGAACTGTGTGCACCCAGACCCCAGCCTTTGAAACATTAGATCAAATCAGTTCTCCCATGTCATACCACACAATATATACTCTGGTGTGTATGGGGAGCTTCCACCAGATTTAGTAACAGTGGACTTTGTTTTTCTTGGTGTTTAGTTTAGCATTCTGTCCTGAAAAAAATATTCCTCTTCTTTCTCTGAAATAATGTGTGTGAGTTAAAGTAGATATTTATGCCTTTGACAAAGATTTTAATTGCATTTATGTAGATTTTTTTTTTTCTTCTTACTAAGGCAACCATCCTCCTGGTAAAGATATATTTGCCCCATTTAGTGGGCTGGATTGCATCTTTCCCAAGCAGATGCTGACCTTCAAACAGGGACTCGTGGTCCAAAACTATACCCTGCTGCTCAAACATTTGTTGACAGGCACTACCAGTGCCCTCCTCCTCCTCACACTTTCAACCCTCTCTGTCAGGAATTAGAACATCACCTGGGTCCCCATGTCCCTGACTGCCACCCCCAGAGCTCTGCAGTCACTTTGGGTAGTCTCCAGGTTTCCCAGCACTGTCATTGGTGCCTACATCTAAGAACATCATGGAGTAGTAGTCAAGGGGTCAGGCAAGCTTTGGCAGGCCCCCCAACACCCAGATGCAGGTCCCCAGCACGCAGCAAACTTCTGCAGAAAACAGGTCAGGTTGGCAGGGGGTGCCGCTGTCCCCTGCAGCGGGGAGTCACCTGATGCTGCCACTCCTTCCTCGAGGTGGCCGTGGTAGGTCAGGGTCAGCCGGCCCAGACACCTCACTTGAAAGCACGGCCAGTGTCCTCAGCCTTGTGTGCAGTGAACAGGTTGCCCAGAGAAGCTGTGGATGCCCCATCTCTGGAAGTGTTCAAAGCTAGGTTGGATCGGGCTCAGAAAAACCTGGTCAAGTGGAAAGGTGTCCCTGCCCATGGCAGGGGAACTGGAAATAGAGGGTCTTCAAGGTCCTTTCTCAACCCAAATCATTCTATCACACTATAGCTCTATGATTCTGTGAACTTATGGCATAGTTACAGGCCTTCATACAGAGCAGAAGTCACCAGCTTCCATCCTTTTCCCAGAGGCTGCCCTTGCTGTTCTGCTGGGAACAGACCCTGTCTGCACCTGCATTGCAGCTGGGGCCTGGGGTTCTTGAAGCTGTCGCATATCTGAGAAGATCCTGTCTATCTCTCCTAGTGCCACTACATATTCATATTCTTTCTTTTGTATTTTTTTCTTTTTCTCTTCTTTTTTTTTTTTTTTTAAATCTGTGTGAGTTTTTCTTGTTTTTTTNTTTCCCTGTATTGTTTTCATTGCCTGACTTGGCTTTTTTTTTTTTTTTTTTCTTTTCTTTTTTTTTTTTTTTTAAATCTGTGGGAGATGTTCTTGTCTTCCATCATGATTTCTTTGTTACAAAGAGAATGATGACGAAATTACCTTGGGTTCCTGCATGGTAGGAGATTTTGCATAAGCAGAAATCACTTATTCAGCATAATCTATGAACCTGCGCAAAAGGCATTGGAAGCACATTAGAATAAAGTTGTCTTTGTCTAGCTATCGTGTGATTTTAGGGAAAAATTTATTTGCATACAGGGAAAACATAAAGTCAGCATACCATTGAAAGTTGGTTGAAACCACGCTTCAGCTCAAAATAGGGCTGCTAAGTTCACTGGAATCTCAGTACTGACACACAGCTCTGCCTTGGGATGTCTTCCTTGTTCTACACCAGGCTTTGGGCAGTGATTTTAGTTGGGGCTCCCTTGTTTTGGGGACAGAACTGGAGAGTTACATGGTTAAAGGAATATTTGTTAAGATACTGTAACCCCAAAGTGATCACAAAATGCTAACAACGGAAAGACATTGTCTGTGTTCTCCATAGCCCACTCCCAAGGCTCCACTGCAAAGTGCACAGGCCCTTCCTTTTCCTCTCAGGTCTGGGCAGAGAGCTCACAGGGGTACAAAATGCTGTGGAGTCAAGACTGGTCAGGTGCAACTTCACCCATGAGGATGGACTAGAAAAGAAATATTTCAAGGCTTTATCCACATAAGGTGTCAAGTGAGCCTGACAGGGTTTATGAGGCCAACACAACTTCTCTCTCCACTTTGGCATGAATTTTAGAAGATCCTCAGCACTTATTTTGTCCATCCAAAATTGGCATACCCTCCAAGTCAGACATACTCATGAAAACACCATGCTGTCCATAAGGAAGATGAGGTCTGTTCATGGAAGAAACCTCTCTGAGCTCTGTTCTACAGCCTCCCAGGACTCAGTCGCAACTGAGAATGAAAAAATTACAAATTATATAATATAATCTCATAACCCTCTCACCCTTGAGACTGCTGTTAGTTTATGTTTCCTCATTTTGATGTCCCATCACCAACCTTCAGACATGCTTCCTCTTTTTACCATGTTACTAGAGCAGTTCAGGCAGTGCCTGCTTGGCAAAGCTGGCACAAGAGGTTCAGTTTCTACCCAGTGACTCTGACACAGAATTTTGCCATTTGGCTTGGTTCGTGCGAACAAGAAACTGCTGCCATCCCACTCACAGGTATGGTGATCTGAACGTTTATCAATCCAGAGACAGAAAACTGCTCACCTTAAAATAACCACTTATTATAATAAACTTATTAAATAACCAGAAGCTGCTCTCTGCCTGCCACTGAGGAGGGGTAAGCCTCGGATAGCAGGAATGTGCCAGGCAAATCCACACCTGTCATGGCACACTCTCTGTGCCTCATCACCAAGCCTGATCACTGACCTCATCACTGTTGCTTCTGGCTTGTGATACCTGGAAAGCTGATCTCCTTTTATTTTTAATACAGGTTCTCTTCCTCTTTTACTAGAGGACAAAAGATAAGACAGCTCAAATAAAGGGCAGGGGATCAGCCTATCTCCTAATGAACTGGTGCCAGCACTGGGTAAGAACTTGGAAATGCAATATTTCCTTTCAGCTGCAATAACACGTCAGTATGTCTTTGTCCACAGAGATTACCTTACAGAAGATATCACATGAAACGCAACTCATTGAGTGTTTCATTTTATTTTGTTCGACAATATCTCTCTTCTTTCGTTAAAATTAGAGGATACGTCCTCTTCACCTCCTCCAACTGAAATGCCATTATGTAACATTTTCTGTTATCATCCTAGTGACTAAAATACTTGGAAAATCTCCTGCCACTGCTCAAAGGTGTATGCCAGGACTACAGGAAAAAGGCAGGTGGCACAGGCTGGTGCTTTCACAGGATACACTTGCATCTTCAAAGGACAAGAATACACCAATCCCAGGTATCAAAATGCTAATAAGATAAACATTTGGTTCCTTGATGGCCAAAGGCTTGGAGTCCCTGCACCATCAGTAGCATTTTTCTTTGAAATATCCAGTGAGGTGGTTATTTGAAACTTGGTCACAATTTATGTTTTTAAATTTGATTTTGAAAGCAACAAGCTTCTAACAATAATCACTGTGGTAAGCGTAGGCCCTTCATATTTGTTAAACATGACTTCTAAACACATTTGTTGTCAAAGAGAGACCTGTTTTGATGCCTGTACAGATTGATAGTCTCACTCAGCAGTCCCGACTCTGCACTCCCCACATCACCCTGGAGCACGGGCTTCCCCCTGAGAGCTGGTATGGGAGATGCTGGCCACATCATTGTCCCTTGAGACTCCCCATGAAGATGGAGAAGGAACCATCACTGTTATCTGTAACCCTGGACTGAAGGATTACATTCTGCCTAAATCCTGGCTTCCACAGTTCTAGTCAGATATGATATTCCTTCTCCTGTCCCATTAGTTAAGCTAGGTCTGCTGTCCACAGGGACAGAGTTGCAGCATTTCTCCACAGAAACCAGAGGAGGCCACGGGCAGTGTCTGAGGCACAGCAGCTCCTCTGAGGTATTCCCTTGCACTATGCATGTAGGCTTGCTGCCCATCCAGGTGCACTGGCATCAGATCTCATAAATCTAACACAATTTCAGCTCTGGATATGTGGGGACACCTATTTTCCTGGGTCTTCAACATGATGATCTTTTAAATTGTGTTCTCAGAGTTATAATTAACATACCTATTGTCACACTCAGCCTGTACTTCATATCTTGCACCCCACAGCTGTCAAGAACAATTTTCATGGGAGCATGGCTTTTTTTGAGGTTGTGTTGGCTCTTAGGTAGGAAATTAAATTGGGACTGCCTATAATGGTACTGGTATTGAGGTAGTCTCTTCCCAATTTTTAACATCTTCAGACACACGTTTTAACCCACAAGCACAGTGTTTGCTTTCCTCATTATGCTGTGAGTACCAGGGTGGACTTAGAGAACAGCAAAGGCTTTGAGGAGAAGGCTCTAAGTGTGTTGACATTAAATGCAGCTTGCTGTTGTGATGATAAAGGCGAGAAGTTACTGATAGAATTTCCCATTTTAGTATTTCATTTACCATTCAAAGAGCAGTAGTTTCATGCAACTGCTTGTTACACCACAGGACCAAGTAGATTAAACTAACCTTACACCAAGGCATTTCCTTTTTCGTTTTGATCATTAGAAGGTTCCAGAAGCTCTTTTCTGCCAAAAGAGATAACATACATCTCTTCTATGAAGAGGATTTTATTTTGTTGAGGGAACAGATCTCCTCTTATTCAAAGGAAAATACTCATCAATAATCAGCTTTTATTTTTTTCTATGAATATGCTTAATGATGCTGGTTGAAAGCCAGTCTCCTCTGAGACAACTTGAAGTCAGCTCGTTCACATGCAGAAGTAACATTCTACTGTATGACTAATTAATTTCCTAATTAGCAGCTGGCAAGCTATTATTATTTTTAATTAACTCATCCACCGAGGCTTATTCTGAAACCAGCAGCTCTTTATTATTAACATAAAAGTTAGTTCCTGACATTTACATGTTAAGCCCAGCTAACATAAAAGGCAAGCCCTCCAGAGCTGTGCAAAGCCTGTGCACCAGAGACTGTCCATCTGTGTTTGCATGCAAGCGTTGGTGTGCAAATGCCTTCACCCTGCCACTGCTGATCTGCACTCAACACACACACACACACACACACACACACACACACACACACACACACACACACACTGGTTCATGCTTGCATTTTCCAGCATGGTTTTCAGCTCATGGTTTTTCTAGATGTTTCTTTCAGGTGGTTCAGTGCCTATGTAGCTATAAATCTATCTATGGCTATAGTTATGCCCAGGAATGTCTGTTTGTTCTCCTCACCTGTTTATTAAACGTGAAGCTCTCTAAGGTAAGGTTTGCTCTATGGCACATGAACAGTAATCTGTGTCAACAGGTGCAGTCTGATTTGAAAGCAGAGTGAGGATCTTGATTGAATTCAATCTGTTGATCCCCATGCATTCTGTTTTCGCAGCTGTGGCGTTTTACAAACTTGCTGCGTCATATAAGTACCATACAAATATAACTTACTGAGAAGTATGAGGGACCTTACGTTCTCGAGCCACTGAAGAGTTATTAATAGTAGAGTGGTCTACAGCAGCCAAGCTATATTAGACCAAGTTCAAGTCCACCTGAAACCTGGCAAGTGAAAATGTTCTGGGGGATTTATTCTTGTGGAGGAAAGAGCAACCAGAGGAACAGCAGGACTGGGTCCCTCATCAGAAGGATGAGAATAGAATAAACAAATTTTAGAGAAACTGGCATATGAGACGAAAAACTAGACCCACACAGTAGCCCTGTCTACCATTTGCTTTCATTTCCTCTGGCCTTTTGCAGTTCAGATGTCTCCTGAGGCTGGGGGAAAAGGATCCATATCACTGTGGAAGGGAGGCACCTGTCACCCGCAGAGTGTTCAGTGCTGCTGGAAGGCTGGGACAGGCTCTCCTCCAGAGCCCAGAGATCAGCCAGAGGAGAGGGATGGCAGCTGAAAATGGAGTCATCTCCTTTCTCAGTAACCTCTTCTTGCCTGCCTACCCTCATGTGTCCCCTGCCTGCTCACCCCATCTGACATGCAGACTCCAGTCTGCTGTCAGGGCAATATGCCACCACTTACTCAGTTGTGTTCCAGCTGGGTCCTGAAATGGCTTTGGGGTTTCAAGTGCCACCGGGGTGTAAAGCAGCCTTAAAAACCTACAAAAGCCACTAATACTGGTTTGAGGAGTGGGAAGCAGGGATAATCAATTGTAGGCTAAAAACTGTGGGGTTTACACAGTTTTTTATCCTGAGAAGCTGCAGCTAGGGAGCAAGGAGCCACACCAAGCAAGGAATGGTTAGGAAGGTGACCATGAGCAGTGATTTGAGCCCACCATATACAGACCTAGCTCCAAACTGAGCTATATATAGCTGTCCTAAACCTCTGGATGCTTTCCATCTGCATCAGACATGCAGTATGCTGGGCAATGCCACGGCACTGTGGTCCAGCATGGAAAATTCAGGCTTTAAGTAATGCCAGGCTGAGCTTTCTGCTGAGACAGCTTCATTGAAGGAAATTGGTAACCTTGCTGGTTGCTGGTGGCCTTCCTAAGAGCCAGTGGTGCAGCTGTAAGGCCATGCTTGGAGAAGTGGTGGCAGGCAGGGCTGAGTCCCTGTGCCAGCATGGTCACCATTCCCCCATTGAGAAAGGTTTTCTTGCCCCTCCCACCACCCAGCTAATGTTGCATAAGGGATTTATATATACCCAAGTGCTTTGTGAGATCTGAGCAGCTCATTATTTTTAATAGCTCTGACATAATTATCAGTCATGGATTTACCAAAAGGATAATGGGCTGTTGCTTGCCACTGCCTTCAGCGTTAACCCATGGTGTGGGCACACCCAGTCCTATAACGTAAGCAATTGCACAGCCTCCATCTTTACCTTAGGGCTACAGTCCACTTTTTTTAAATTATCCTCAGCTCTACTGTCTCTAACTTGTACCAGAAACATCACTTGCTCTCCAGGCACCTTCTTCCTAATGGGTCTTATGAAAATACCAGATTCTTTTGTGGCTGAGCAAAGAGGAGCATTTTCTTCTTTGTCATAAATGCCAGAAGACATTGAAATTTTGAGTTGATCAATAGATACAAGAATATTGTTTCTGGGATTTTCTTTTATTATTTTTAAACTAATGTCCCCCTAAATTTCCAGCCCTAATCAATCTTCAACATATTTAATTTTTTTAATCAGTAAAATAAAATATTTCCAAGTCTATTTGCCGCAATCAAAATCAGAATACACATTGGCATTTGGGTGGTACTTTCAATCTATTTTTCTCTTTATGTAATGACACACATCCCTGTTCAATTAGGTGACTCATCATACACTTCAGCAGTAGTGTGCTCTGAAAAACAGAGCATAATGCATTCCAAACAATCACATACTTCTTAAAGAAAAGTTATAGTCAACCAGGATTGATAGAAACAAATAAGATTAAGTCCCACTTATATCATTTAAAATGATAGTGTGGTCTATTTCACCACAGCACTCATTTTAAAAATGGTAGCATGGTTTGTGATTCATAACCATACCCCCATGTCACATAATTACACATTTAATTCCATTTAGCCACCTACATACATCAGCTTGCTTTTCACCTTTATTGTTCGTTCTTTCCTACTTTACCCAGGCTAATGTGTTCCCAGAGCTCTTCTAAAGCAGTAACAAAGACATGCGTGCTTATTTATTTATTTCCTCATTACTGATTGACTGATTGATTGATAGATATACTGTGCTTCTAGGCTGACAGTTTTTTCTGAAATTTGTTGCACAGTTAGCCAAAGCCACCTCACTTTGCTAAACATACAGCAGAGAGGTCTAGCAGGAGGGATGCGTTTTGCAGTAGCTGGATGGGAATCAGTGCACTGAGGAGATTTGGATTCACTTGCTTTTCAGTCTGTCCCAGCAAATGGGAACCTGCAGCCACAGCCAGGCTGTACCATGTGGCAACTCCCAAGATGTCAATGCCATCTCACAACCAGTCATCAGACTGCTCAGTTAGTTTGGCTCTCCTAAGCAAGGAGGAATCAGAAACTGTTTTATGGGAATATCGTTTCATAAAAGAATACGGCCTGCCTGCTGACCAAGAACCAGAAGAAAGTTGTTGTCCAAACGCAGGAGACTGGATATTGCAATTGTCAATATCAGCCCCCTCAGCACCTCAAGACAAAGTCATGGGCCTTGGGAATCTAGATTTAGGCTTTAGTTTTAAACAGCCTGAGAAACCTGAGCACCTGGCTGATATTCCCATGTTGCTCCCAGTGGCTGAAATCAAAGTGTGCTGCACAGCACACCATTCAGTGGGCTCATTTCCAGATGCAAGGCACTACAAGCCTGTGGGACACTAAGTGTGGACCTCTGTGGCATAGCTCTGCATCTAGAGGAAAGGGAGACAGCTTTTAATTTGCTTTAACATGAAAAGCAGTGTTTCCACAACTTTGAGATTTATGTGTCCACTGTGCATATAAAGAATTGAGAGGCACAATGTATGATGTCAGTTTGGGTTTTGCCCTAAGAAAGATGTGATGAAAGTCAGATCCAGCCATAAGGCTTTGATCTCCAAGATGAAAAGCATTTCAAAGCAATGACAAGTTCTAAGATATTTACTTAAATATAATAGCTCATCCTCATTTTTAAGCAGTTGATGAAACAATGGTACAATACTATAAAGAATTCAGATGACAAATAATGTTAGGGTTAACCATGTGTGGAGGAAGCTGCCAAAATATTAACAAATATAAAAATTACAAATATTAGAGCAGTTCAGGAGATCTGCACAATAGATTTTGGCAACCTTGTCTGGACTGCTCAGCCACGGAAATAATGCTGGAATTTTTTCCCACTAATAGACAGATGCTATTTGAATTACTTTCTTGTTTATACCCTGTGTAATGAATTGACGTGTTATTCAGATTCAAGATGTAGGAATTAGTTCTGCTCTTCTCTTGGTGCATTTGTTAAAGATGATTTATCCTGTACGTTGCTCTTGAGTAGTGTCTTTGGCTATCCCTTTGGCTATCCCTTTCCCCATGGCATTGCTTCCCCAAGGCTCACTATGACTTGTGCTCAGGGACTGCCACTTGACACCCACACAGTAGGGAAGGAATGAGTGGCAGCAAGCCAACAGCACTGGTTGATCATCACGCTACAAATGAACAACTGCACAGTTTCCATACTTCCTCTGATGCACAAATATTGGCATTTGGAAGAAAGGATTGTCAAAAAGCAGATAAGAGATGTTCAGTTCAGTAAAGCCGATAAACTCATCACATGTATTCACAAGGCATCAGTAACTTTCTGCACTGTCATGTGCTAGAAATTTGTGCAGCCACCTGCACTATTAATAAGGATTTTTGGAGTCAGAGCCAAAACTGTAGTTATCATTTATACCCAAATTCTCAGAGTACAAACATCACAGCACTAAAGTACCACCTAATCTCTGGAGCTTTATTTTAACTAGTTAAATGTTTACCTCACCTGCAATTTACCCTCTTTCCTCTATACCACATAAAATAGATTAAGCTTAGTTACAGGCTAAATATGTCTTTTCTTGTGAACCACAGAAAGTTAGATCAAGACATTTGGTTGTAACATCCTCATCATTTATATTTTCCATAACATGAGAAGAAATAACGTGAACTTCAGCAAATATGTCTAATAACTCAAACTTATCAAGCTTCTTGGGGAGAAACTTCTATCTTCGAAAAAAAGAATAGTTGACAAATTTCCCCCAAACTGGCTGCAGTGAGGTTTATTCCTATTAAAATAAATCAAGCGAAACAGATCAAATCAGGATGTTTTCTACAATAGTGACTTAAGGAAATGTTTTCTGTTTTTACCAAATGTAAGTCTTCATATTTCACTATGAATCAAACTAAACTGTGCATCAGTGGAGGCGGTAGGAAAGCTAAAGGTCAATGTTTAAATTCAGCAGCTCCCTAATCTACAGTTCATCTAGAAATCAACCCACCTGGCAATTGAAATCCGTCAGTAGACTAAAGGAAGCAAAACTGCACAGAACAGAACATTTCACTGAGTAACCACTTGAGGAATGCCCAGCAGGAGCGTCACAGCAAGGCTGACTCAGAGCCCGACAGCTGGAGAGTGAGTCTTTCCAGGTGGAAGGGATCTTCACCCTTATTTCATTTCTTGAAGTCATCATTGTGCTCAGGACGGCCTGTGTAATGGTCAGCTTCCAGATTTTAATGGTTGTTAGTGCTGCTTGGATGAAACTCTGCACACGGCTGCAAACTGTGCTAAGTCAGTGCGTGCTGCAACGTTTTGCCCAAGATACAAAGGCATGTTTACAGGAGATGCTTACTCAGTGGAGCTTTATTACAGAACTAGACTGAGGGAATATCACAGAAAGTTAGAGCATGCTGACACAGTTAGTAATCAGATGCAGTTTTGAGCATGAGAGTAGATGAAGGGACAGGAAGCATTACCTCCAGCTTCCTGCAGAGTATGCCTTTAATGGGTGGGGAAAGTAGTGAAGTGACTGATCAGAAAAAGGGGGAAGAATGCTGAAGTTAGTATAGATACAGTATCAGAACTATTATACTAATGATTAATTTCTAAAAAATTTGAAAAAACTGTTTCAAAAGAAAAAAAAAAAGAAAACATTTCCACTGTATGAGCTTTGGGACATGTTTTGACACACCAGTGATAGAAGATCAATTTATTAAAAACAGTTCAATGGATAAAGAAAAGCAATAGATCTCCAAAACTCAAACAGCAAGTGTCACAACTGAGAAGAATGTGAGAGATGGAAGAGCTTTCATTGCTGCACTGTCATGCTTGGCAATATTAACAATCAATCAAACAAACAAACAGATTGAACAAGAATAGAGCCGAAGTGCCAAAACAGTGATTGAAAAGTGCTAGAGCTTCTGAGGGAAGAAACCCCACAGGAATACTCTGTGGAGGACTTTGGCAGAGAGGAGTGACACATCACAACAGGAAAACAAGCAAACCCTACCTCCACAGCACACACAAACCCCAAACAAAACAGCAAATCCAAACCCCCAATAATTAGAGGGAAGGAATAGATCCAGAGAAAGATAAATCTACACAATGTACAGGTCACAGAAGCTGGTAATAGCTGAGAGAAAAAAAATAAAAGGTTGAGCATTGTACTTCTAACCATGTGATGCAGTTAAGAAAGGTTAAATTTTCAAAGTGGAAATACACCATCCAGGACTATGTGTTATGGTTTAACTCCAGTCAGCAACTAACCCCCACACAGCTGCTTGATCACTCCCCCACCAGTGGGATCGGGGAGAGAATTGGAAGGTTAAAAGCTAGAAAACCTGTGGGTTGAGACAAAGGCAGGTTAATAGAAAAAGCAACAGCTGCCCACAAAAGCAAAGCAAAATAAGGAATTAATTCACTGCTTCCCATGGCAGGCAGGTGTTCAGCCATCTCCAGGAGAGCAGGGCCCCATCAGACATAATGGTGACTTGGAAATGCCATCACTCCAAACATTCCCCACTTCCTCCTTCTTCCACCCCACTTTACCTACTGAGCATGATGGTCTGGCATGTCTCTTTGGTCAGTTGGGGTCAGCTGTCCCAGCTGTGTCCTCTCCCAACTCCTTGTGCACCCCCGCCTGGTTGCTGGTTTGGTTGGTTGAGTGGCAGAAAAGGCCTTGGCTCAGCAATAACAAAAACATCCCTGTGTTATCAACACTGTGTTCAGAACAAAACCAAAACATAGCCCTACTGGGAAGAAATTTAACTCTATCCCATGCAAAACTGGCACAGTAAGGAAATACCTACCTCTGTTTAGAGCTCCTCCTCTCTGTTCAGCAGGGACCCATTCAGGACGTGGATGTTCCATGCTTTGGGTGTCAAGAGGTACATCATGATGTACCAGATCTGCACGTTTCATGTGAACTCATTGCTTGTCCCTTCGTTTTGGCAAGCTGCCTCCTGAATGAAGATTTCAGGCAAGCTCTGACTGGTGTACCTGATGAAACCATGATGCTCAGCAAAACCTGAGGTTTCTGCTCATTTATTATTTACCTTTGATGTTCTTTTCATTACTGGCTGCAGTACTAGTACCAGACGGGTTTCATGATGCGTTGCATGTCATCAGGAAAAGGCTTCACTGACAAAAAATCCCCACCTGTCAGAGGAGCTCTGCTATGTTGCTGCAGTATGGCCATCACATTAGAAAACTGCACAGCCTAAACACTGCGTGGGACAGGCAATTTCTTGAAAAAAAAGAGGAAAAGAGCACCACACCTTTCTAAAGCACCCAGAAGGCAAGCTGTCAAGCAACTACAAATCATCCCCAGCTATGCAAGCATGTAATGGTAGTGCCTGAGGCTTTTTACTCCCAGGCTACTCACGATCTTGGAGACCTATTTACCATGAGAAAATATCTACAGGGACACCAGCCATGAACTGATCTGTGCATGCAGCTAGGGTTCACAGCCGCATGGTACAGAGCAGGCAGAACAACAGAACCATTTGTTTGCCTTCAGGAAGTGGCTGGCCTCGACCTTCTATCTCTGTGAATGAAGTGAGACTGTGCCATCATCAAAGAAGCCCTCAGGAAATCTCCAAGAGGCATCTGTTCTAATTTAACCTCATCATTACAGTATGATCCACTGCTACCAGGTAAATGCCCAATTGATCTAATTTTAGAGTACCACCTTATTATTTTACAGATGCCTGTAAGCAACACATTATTGCACCAACAAGGTGGAATACAGAAAGAGAGGAAGACAGAAGAAGACAGAATATTTTTTCTGACCTCAAAGTCCAGCTTTCATATGTGAATGCTGTGGTTGTTTCTCAGCTCCCTCCACAGAGAGAAGACTGAATAAAATAATTACAGACCTTCTCTGAGCATTTTTACCTCCTAGTATGAAGAAAATACCACAGGACATTCACTTATTTATCTTTACGAAGAGAAGCAACTGAGAATAGATTCAGGCAAACCCCTTCCTGCTTCCCCCTCTATAGTTACCTGTAACTTTCTTTCATACACTGTATTTTTCTGAGGTTTTATGTTATCATTGCTAAAAATATGGCGACCCAATATTTACCTCAGTAAGTAGCTCTGAGAGCTTTACAACTTTTACAGCTTTCCTGTAGGAGTGTTATAGATCAAAGCAGGTTATTTCAGCTCTAGTGGATTTTTGTTACACCAGAGCGCATTGCATTCCTCTCTTGTGCTTCCTGCCACTACTTTGGTTAACAAGATATGCTCCGACATAAAATAGCCTGAAGAGCAACATTGTGCTTTTGCAAAAGCAGGGCCTTGATGCCCGGTTTTTTGTAGAATAACTTCCCTTCAACAGCTTTAGCAGAAAAAAACCCAAAATTGTCAGTTCTACTTTTTCTGAAAAGAAAGTTTCTATATGCCTGGGTAACAATCGCCAAAATTAGCTGAGGACTCTTTGCATACCATGTGTGACAGGTACGTGTGGCTGTCCAACTGCGCAGTGTGTGGGACACACAGTCTCTGTGCAGCCCCCAAATTTAGCACACCAGTTTAGATATACTCTAGATATTCTACACTAGATATAGTCTACACAGACAAAAAATAGTGAACTGAGTGCAAAGTTGGCTGGGTGTAATTACACAACCTGAGTTACCTAGAGGTTCTGAATGATGTTCAAGCAGCAATCTGGCTTTAAACTCTGGTGGGCATGTGTGCTGGGCAGTAGATATGGATGGTGTCTTCAAACTAGGATGTATAAATGTGTTAGCTAGCAAGCTGTTAATGGTGATCAGCAGATCAGGAACCCTATCTATGTCACCTAAGAAAGATTCATGCCTTTTGCTGGTCCACAGAGAAAAAAAAGTCACTGTTTCTTACCTGGTGTGTAAGGATAGAGAGCACTTTTAGTCAATGTGGAGTCACAACCTTAATTTTTTTTTTTTTTTAGTTGATTCTAAGTTTTCCTTGCAGCCTTTCAGTACTTAAAGGGGGCTTATGAAAAATAGAGGGAGACAGTCTTTTTGCAAGGGCAGGTAATGAAAGGAAAAGGGGGGACATTTTTAAACTAAAAGAGGAGAGATTTAGAGTGGGTGCTAAGAAGAAATTCTTTACTCAGAGAGTGGTAAAACATTGGCACAGGCTGCCCAGAGAAGCTGTGGTTGCTCCATCTCTGGAAGGGTTCAAGGCCAAGTTGGATAGGGCTTTGAGCAACCTGGTCTATTGGGGTTTGGAACTAGATGACCTTTAAGGTCACTTCCAACCCAAACCAATTCTAGTATTCTGTGATTCACTAGATGTGTTCCCATGATAGCCAAAAGGGGCATGTTTTTCCAGCCATGCTGGCTCTGTGAAGTTATGGCAGAAGCAGTCCTAACACTTAATAAAAGCTTGTAAGGAAGCTGGGATGCTTGACACCAGGTTAAGCTGGCCATAAAAGGCCTAGATTTTCCCATACCCTTCACCTTGGCTAGCCAAGTATATCATAAATCAGAATCCATACACAGATTGGAGTGTCTAGAAAAGCACAGAAACTTATACCCACCAGCCCTCTACCACAGCACAGTCAGGGCCTCTGCCCTAAGGGAAAAAAGTACTTAAAGAATGAGGTTACAGGGTGCAATAAAATACAACGTGCAATTACATGGCAGGTTTAGACCTCAGCTGGACAAGGGTTTGATAACAAGATCATGTTAACAAAAATATAACTTTGATGGTTCCTGTCCTGGAAGCGTGGGAGTGGGGCTTGAAAACAAAGCTTTCCTGGTTGAGAGCATTTCTGGGGACAAAGGCTTTGTGGCAGCATCTAGACCCTGGTGGAAAACCATGTAGTGCTGCTCAGACTTGCAAAGCACCTGATCTGCCGGAAGGGGAGATGACCTGGCCACCAGCCCCTGCCACTACAGTCCTGGAGTTCAGCCCTGGAAGACAGCAGCCATGCACCTCGTCAGCCAAACCAGCCTCGCAGACACGGCTGCATGTGAAAAGTCTGTCATGCAAAGGGCTTTGGATGCAGAAGATTTTAAGTTGTCATTAATGACAGAGATAGTTTTTCCATCTCCATTACATCCAGAGCACATATTAGATGAGACAATTCCTTCTGGAAGGCAATTAGGCTGTAAAATCGTTATATTAAAAGCAATCCATTAATAAAATGCTTATTCTGGTCTTTTATATGGCAATACCTTTTTGAAACAAGGAATTGCTCTGTGTTCAGTGCCAATATACATGTATAGTCCTTTTATTTTAGAAAAGTGTTTAGGAACTGGTTCCCAAGTAGCTGTGATAATTGTCTGTTTTCTGCTGTGATCTTTCTAGTGTTCCACCGACTGAGTCTTCCTCAACTATGTGAGTACATCGGATCCAAGCTGCACTGCATGAAAAAGATTCTGGTTAAGAAGACGGGAAATGTATGGTATATGCTATTGATACTGAAGACTTGCTTTATTATTTTTTACCAGGAAAAAAAAATCTGCTTAGAAATGTGACTCATATTGCAGGCAAGGAGTAATTTACAGCTGGCAGCTCCCCTTCATTTAGTGTTGTCCACTGTGGAACAAAGGAGAAACATTAAATTCTCACTCCCAGTTTCTCAGATGAGGGCAAATTAGGTCTCAGCTGACCCCTCAGTGGTACTTGGGTCTCAAATCCAGCAATGCATTAAACTAGACGTCACTTAAGCTGGGAAAGTAGGAGGAGGAGAAGGAGGAGGAGGAGGAGGAGGAGGAGGAGAAGAAAAAGGAACTATTTGTGTAGCCATTGAAGAATGTTACTGTGATGCAATTATCAGATGTATCTCTGCTCTTAGCAAGAGGAGTATTTTAAAAGGAACTAAAAGACAGTGTAGAAAGTATGGGGAGTAGGAAACATGCTGCATATTTGACAAGAACAGGGAATACTGTATTTAGCCTGAAAAACCGTCCAATCTTTTATTTTTCCAGAAGAAGGACTAAAGCAGGCATTATTAATAGCGGTTTTTTAAACTCTTGTTAGTACTGAGTAAATACATATTTCTAAAGACTGTGAAATAACTATAAAACTGTCATCTCCTATGAGGAATAGGAGCATATATGAGCATAGCCTCTTCTGTCTCTCCTTCATGCACTGTTGCTCTGTGCTAACCCCAGCGCTCCGACCCCCACCATGTGTTGTTCACACAATTTTTCTTATGCCAAAACACAGCCTCTCATTGAGACGCTAGCCCACAGCACGCCAGGAAAAGAACTTTTCTGGACAGACTGATGATTAGCTCCAGCTAAACTGCCCAGGTGTGGAGGGTCCTGGACATATCACTGCCTCTCACAGTCCCGTGCAGACCATTGCATACTATCTCTTCCAGTGCACCCAGTGAGTGCCCTGTGGTCTCTAACTCCTTCTCCCATTGCAGTGTCCTTGGTGTTTTCTAGTGTCAGCTGTTGGATTTCCCAGACTGCTTACCCTGCCGCCGTTTATTTGCCAGAGCTGGAATAATTTCAGTCCTAGCTGACTCAAAAGCTTCACTGAAGCGTCTCTGCTTCAGCTCGGTCCTCAGTGGAGAATACACACAACAGGTAGAATTTCATAAGCAACCCACACAAAGCTCCCACAGAAACCAAAGGTGCTTTCTGGGATACATTGTAGAGTCTGCTCAGCGAGGAAACCCGTGCTAAATATAACAACAAATTGCTGCTTAATGAGTAAGACTCCATTTGGCAGAAAGGATTCCTCCACCAACTTCATTGGCATAAACACTGAAGGTGTAGGAAGCCTTGTAATGGAGAGGGTAAGGAAGTCGGGGCGGCAGGGTGGGATTGGGGTGTTGTCTGGAAGTAAATAGTCAAGCACATCCTTCAATATTTTCAGAACCTGAACAGGTTCATGCATTTTCATAGAAGGAAAGGAAAATTATCCTAAACCCAAGACAGTCTTTTCAATGTGACAAATGCAGTGGAATAAAAAGTGTTTACTGCATACTATTCCTATAGGAAATAAATGCATTTCTATAGAAATAAAATGGTATTGGAAATATTTTCCATGGGAAATCACATATAGAGCAACTGATTTTGAATGGCAAGATTTATTAAAGAGGAAACAAAAAAAGGAAGTTTCCAGGAGATCTTGTGTGAGAAACACTGAGTAACTTGTATTTAGAAAATAAAAGCTAAAGATGCTAAAGAAGAGACAAAACCACCACTGCTGGTAGTCATGATGCAGTTGTCTAGTGGCTTGGGGAATCTCAATTCTGGCAGGTTAAAGTGGAACCAGGGATCAAATTTTCTCTTCAAAGAAGAAGAAGGGGAAGTCTGTGCAGGGAAGGTGAAGCTGCTGCACAGTGCCTGGTGTCCTTGCAGACATCACTGTCCTTCCCAGCTCTCAGGAAGTTTGCTCTGTTTACACTTGGTTAGTATAAACGCAAATTGGCAGCCTTCATTCCAGGTCTGTGTGTTGTGGAAGGCTGAAATAATAGCATATAGACTTGAAAAACAGGAAATCTAATTATTGGAACATTGCAATTAATATAATAGGTGATTGAGAGTGCAGCTGGTAAACAGCTAGGTAATGGGCCTATCAGGAGGATGTCTGGAGTCCATCAAAAGGCTGTCTGAGGTCTCCACAGGGCATCTGAGGTATTTTATGACAAAGACATCCAAATATAGCACTTCAAGGTCTACAGCATAAACTGAACACATGGTGCTGCTAATGACAGGTGCTGGAGTACATGCTTCACCTAAGGATAACATAATTACCTGGTTAAAAACACGTGCTAAATGCATGCTAGATGATAACAACAAAAAGGCACGATACAAAGCATCAAGGATTGATTAAACCCGAGTCCTGGGAAGCCAGTGTTGTAACCTGCCTCCGCAGCATTCGCCTCCTTCACCAAAACCCAGGTGCTGCAGGTTGCTCAGATATGGCAGGATGCCAGTGCCCAGTGCCCAGGCAGCTGGTTCCTTGCATCTTTGGTAGGCATGCAGGACCTCATCCAAAAAACCCTCAAAGCCGTGCAGCTTTGAGTATCTCCTACAGAAAGCACCTTGGGTGGAGAGGGAGGGGAAAGAGGGTGCAGGGGAGGGGAGGGAGCCGCTGCCCTGCCATTGACCTGGTACAATTAGTCACTGCTGGGACAGCTCATTTCTGCCAGTGGGTGTGAGAGGAGGGAGGGGAAGACTGAGTTGGAAAAACACACAAAGGCAGAGCTGTGCACAGCCAGACGGGGTTAATCCCAGTGGGGCTTATGCTTCTTCCCCCTCCTGCACCCCTAGAAACTCCAGAAAACCCAGACTGACTACATAAACACACATGGACAACAAAGAATTATTTATGCAGGCACAGCAGAAGAGAATTTTTCAACGACAAGCTCTGCTGTCAGAGTCAGAGCTGCCAGGGCACAGCCATGTCATGTACAGGGGAGCTACAGCACGTGGGGATCTAGGCAAAAATATGGGCTTAGGCCATACTAAAGCAGTAGGGTGTTTGTTGCCAGGGATGTAGCTTTGTCTTTGGGGGGAAAAAAAAGTATATAGCTTGATTAACCGCAAAGCTGTTGGAGCAAGGAGGTTTTCTCCAGATCCTAGCAGACAGACTGCTGGTCCTGGGGGCTGAAGGTCCAAATTCTTGCAGTGAATGTGTTAGGCTATTGCTTCCTTTCCTCCTGGAGACGTTCCTCGCTGCCTGGACGATTCGGTGCCTCCGGATGGCAGCATGGCAGGCTGGGGGACAGATGGCTCTGGGTGTTCACCTGAGGCACGAGCATCGAGTTCAAAGCTGCGCCCCAATTAACAGGTGTCAACAGAGAGTGAAACTGCTCCGCTCTAGATCCCTCATTCTGCAGCTGGGGCAGAGAAGGACTCTCTGACAGTGCAGAGACAGAGAATGTCTCTGCACTGTCATCTGCTCACCTTTCCCTCCCTTTTCCCTGTCAAACTTTAATGTTTGGTGGTCCATCCTCCTGTGGTGCAGGGAGACAACTGGAAAGCTGGAAGAAGGTGAACAGCAGGTATTTTAGAGGATTTACATTCCAGTAAGGAAAACTTGCATCAGACACAAAAGTATCAGTACATTGCATTTCATAAAAGAAAAGTGACCTTAAAAGGCTTTTAGTAAAATAAAGTAAGGAATTTGAGGCACACTGAAAAAATTTAAAATGCAATACATATATTTAGTCTGTTACCCTGTTCTTTCTCCCTAAGTGGCTAAAAAACCTTTTATGAGATGAAGAAAGTTAACATAATTTATCCTAGAAATTATGATCACTATAGCAGAGAAATCAGGCCAAGTATTTTTATTCATGCCCGCATTTTAGCAATGACAATTTACTTTTCTAATGCCTGTGGGACCCCACTGAAGAGCTGTAAATTATATTATCAGCCACGCCTCAGTGCATCACTGCAATACACACATGAGTGGCGTCCTGGCACGGCAGCAGAACAAAGAGAGCCCAAGCAGGATGGCAGGAAGAACCCCTTTACATCCTACAGCTTTGTGTGTTATTTTTCCAGCTTCAGGTCAGTTGTCAGTGGGGTTACACCGGGGGTGAATTTATCTGTCATCTGCAGAACTTTTCAATGGCCACATTGCTGCTATCACTGTATCACCACTTGAAGACAGTCATGGCATATGGGATGTACTGAACACACAGATCCTTCAATTATTCACCAAATGCTGTGAAACTTGTAGGTGGCTCGGTACTCAAGCAAACAGCACTCACAGCTCCCAATTACTAGCAGGATGCCATGTACAAGCCCACAGTGTACTTGGGAACTTAGTTGGTAATAAGCGTGAAGCAGGAGAGGTGAAAAATTTCAGATTTTTCTATAGGTCTGTTGCTAACGGTCCTGAATGTGTAATGGTTAGCTCTGAGCATGTTTATAACACCAGGTCTTCAGCTCTTTAAGGAAGTGTCCATCTCTTAGGATGGGTATAAGTACATTCCAACTATAGCAAGCTCTTGACGTAAATGGGCTCCCAAAAATCTCGCTATTGTAAGGGACATAAATCAATAAATAAAACACAGGCTAGTCTTGTCAGAGAAAGCTGTGTATAAAAATGTTAGCCTCTGAATAAATGCTATGTTCTACTGATTGAAAAATGTGCAAGCAGAAGTTTTCAAGTTGACAACTCACCTTTGGTGGGATATACAAAGAGGAAACTAGGGTATGAAAGAGCCGATGTCAAAGGATTTTTTAGGAAGTCCTGAGGGGAAATGAGATCATAAGAGCAACTGGGAAAGTGTCATAGAAAAGTAAGGGGAATATCCTGCAATATAGGTTATGACAGCTGGGACTGAGTGTGTTATTTCAGATCTACTTAAATTGGCTTAAGACGGTTTTGCCTCAGACTGAACTAGAAAAATAAATTGGGAAGGAGCTGCTTTCCTGACTCTGAAGAGGGTGGGGAAAGCCAGGTGGCTTGGGATGTGCAGAAGGTATTTTGGGAGCTACAGATTAAAAGAAGACAGAATTCTTGCTACTGTGTCATATTGCAGGGACAGTTGCCATAGCATCATTTGCTCTAAGAATAGATTTCTATAGCCCAGCAGCAGGTCAAAATATTTATAAGAGTGAGGATTTTTTTCAAGGCCAATTCAACCAAAATGCAGGTCCCTGTACAGAACTGCTGCGAAGCACATAAGGTAACTCACACAACCTAGCCCCAAACTAGAACAAGTTGGGGCAACTAGGATGCAGCCATGTGGTGTCTGACAAGAGCTTCCACAAAAATCAAAGTAGTCATTCTGTCTTGCCTGAATCTTTAACTGAGAGACAAAGAAACAGAGCATGGATTGTGAATCACAGCAGAAGATTTTGTAAAAGAGGGCTACATCTGAGACAGAATAATGATCTGAAATTATTTTTCCTCTCCTGATTTTTCCCTCATAGGGAACTTGGCAGCTCTCTGCACTCCTTATGGTGCAGAAAAGAGATTTCTGAGCCCAAATCAGGACTCTATCTGTCCTGTTGTCTCCAAAACATGGCTGGCAGTCCAGCTGTCCCAGTCAGAAGCAGATCAAGGGCATCATGACACAGCTGCCCCTTTAGGCACAGAAATAACTTGCCCCAAAGCAGGAGTTTGGAGGCAGTAGCTAGAAGCCGGTTGCCTAACTGAGCTTGCATTGTGCATTGATGCAGCATGGGAACTGTCCTTGCTTCCCCAGCAACGAGACAGAGTTAAAAAGATGTTGAGCAGCACAAAACATTTTTCAACACTGTGGTAAAAGAGAATCTGATCAGGGAAGCACAGTGCTTATAACAGACCTTCTGCAATGCACTCGATCTGCCTTCATTCCCTCGCCTGCATGTGGCTGCACACCTGGGCCACACCATCAGGGCAAACTGCACAATCATCTCTCGTGACATGGAGAGGGTTTGAAAGGTGGAACTCAGACTGTTCTTCGGGAAGAAGAATGAAATGTGATGACAGTCTCCAAAAAAACAACCTGTTTTTTCACTTAGGACACTTCTGACATAAGACAACATTCATTTATGAGTATCACAGTTTCACACCTCAATCATACAATTCATTAAACCCAAGAGACTTACGGCAGAAACAGGTAAGCTATGGGCAGAGAATACTTCCTCCTCTTTAGCAGTTCTGAGGGATTACAGTGGAAAAATCAAAGAATGAAATAAAAGGGTGAGCAAGAAGGAAAAGGCAAGCACTAGAGTCTGTCACCTTTAGGGAATATCAATTAAACACAGACACTCTATGGAAAAATGGTGATACACTCTGTGCCTCTGAGCACTACTCCAGAACAAGTAGCTTCTTCTGTGAAGAGGATCTGCTAATTGCTTATCTACCACTCCCATCAGAAGATCATAATTTCAAAACTAGGGTCTGTAAAATAAAGGTGATGGCCAGGGGCTTAATACTGACAGAAAATCTGCAGGCTGTTCTTGAAACTCACCAATGCACTAATATCTTCTTAGTATTCTTTCCTGATGTGTTTGAGCTACACAAGACCTTACCACAGCATTAGCATGATGAAACACTTTTTATTTCATCACTGTAAGGTTCACATAAAGACATTTGCTGACTGTATGTAATTGTTCCATGAACATCTGTGTGGTGCATCTCTTTCTGTTTACCACACATTTCTATACCAGCTCACCTTTCAGTTAATTAAATATCATCATTTTAGAGGTCAATATAAGCTGGGCTGCAGTGCCAGCCACATACGCTAAAGGGATTTCCCATAGGGCATGTAAAAGAAGCCAAAGTGGGATATGGATATGTCCTTAAGTTTTTGTGTCTTAGTGCATGTCTTATTGAAGAGAATAGTTGTCAGCATACTGAAAGAGGGCCTTGGGGGAAAACCAGAAAAATGCTATGGGCAAAAATCACTCCATAATATGCTATTGGCAAAACACACGTCTTCCTCTTAAACACAGCCTAACTTACCAGTCCCATGAGATGCACAACCCTGTTTGTGCTGACATGTAGGTAGGATGATTTTGATAGCACAGTTCTAAAATAGAAGTCAGTACATACAGTCATTGTGGGGATTTCTTATTATTTGGAATGTCCCATAAAAAGTTCATCTTTAAAGTTGTGTAGGAGTGTGAAGAAACAGATCCTCTCAGCATAGGAAGTTCTTTGCAACCAGTATGATGGTTTAGCAAGCTGGGAGCAAGCACACAGGATGTGGGCAGGAGTAGAAAACTAGTAAGAAGCAAGCCAAATCAGACCCAGTCAGGTCATTTCTCCAAAGGTATTGTATCTGGGCTGAAACCACGGCCTTCTGCAGGACAGATGACTGCAGGAAGAGAGGAGTCACTGGTAGCAGGCCTACCGCTCCTTGCAGAAAAATCATTGCCTCAGCTGTGTGTGAGACGGTCAGGAACCTGTAAAACCACTTCAGCTGCTGCTACACTGACTGCAGCACGGCCTGCGCTGAGTCGTGCTGGGCATCACCAGAGTGCAGCGTGCTGCTCGGTGCTGCAAGGCTTCAGAGTGGAGACAGGCAGCAGCCCCTTGAACAAGCTGGCAAATCCGAATTACAGACTGATGTTAGACCTGCAGCCATCCTCACTAACATTACTTTTAAGTTATTGCCCTGACTTTCTAAGAGACACAAGGCTTGCTGTATCACTTGGGAATGTACCTGCTCATGGTACTGTGGTGGGGTGGGAGGTGTGGAGACTCATCCCCAGTACCAGCCCTTCCTACAGGGACATCCCAGCGGAGAGGTGGAGAGCCACCCCTACACCCTTTCCTTTGGTGGGTTTATCTGGGGGCTTCTTGTTTCCCAACTGGTAGCTTTACTCGAGATTAGAGGTAATTTTTGTGTACATGATTATGGTACCATGAAATCTAAAGATCAGTTTGCGGGAAATGTAGCGATGATGCTACTAACTATTAATACATATATTCTGATTTATTCCCTCTATAGAAATGACAAGATTTGGGTCATAATAAAACAGAGAAACATCTTTATCCCCAGATATCTGAAATCAAATGAATGTATACACTTGAAGGAAAAATAAAGGTCTCCTCCAGATTACAGAGACAACACACCTCATTTCCCTGTAACCAGTGACTTTGCCCCTTATGGGTGTGCCGTGCTCCTAATCTTGTCAATCTTTGCTATGGACTCCTCAGACAGTTTTCTGCTTCTGATACTTTCTTGTTTCCTCTTCCACCTTTCCTCCCTCCTTTGCTCTCAAGCTCTTTCTCCACTGCTCAGGAATGTGCAGAGTTAACAGCTCCATCCCTGTCACTTGTCACTGCTGCTTTTCCCAATCACCTGTCCCAGTTTCCGTGTACACCTCGCGCTGAATTAGTGGTGAATGGAGGTGCTAAGCTTGAAAGCAGCAGTGGGGAAGCAACTGAATTTGCAGCCATAGCCTTGGAAGACCAAACTTATGTGATGAATATTCTCAACACATATTGCTGCTGGTGATCAGAGGAGAGAAAAGCACCTATTGTTTTCCTTTCATGCTCTCGGCTCTCCCAGTGATATTTTTGCTCGCTGTGTTTTTTCTGCCTCAAATTACGCAATTCACAGGAAGTCTTCTCATATGAGAGATTGTTGAGTAAATAACTGTTTACACAAATCAGCTGCAGGCTTAAAGATGTTACATACTGGGAGAAGTCAGCTGCATCTTCTTGTCATATCCTGTTGGTTAAATTATGTTCAGATGCTGAGATAGTGAGTCCACTGGACTGGATTTCAGTCCAATGAAATCTGCATTGTTTTCTGTTTTAGCATCACTGAAACATACCCAATGGACAGAAAACTTGTCCCGTGGTTTTATGAAAGTAACATTATTATTTACAGAACAACACTCATGGCAACAAACTAACATAGCCTATGTGAAGATCTGATGGTACTACTTTTCTATACTAGAGCAAATACACAAAATACTGATGGAAGATTATTTTTGTGTAGTCTGTGTAGGGAAATTAAAAAAAAAAAATCCCAGAAGTCATCAAAGAAAGCACCTTTGTGACTCTCCATAACTTCTCTTCTTGAAACCTCAAAATATGAACCACTGGAAATGGGAAAATAAAGTTTTATAGACACAAGAAACACTTACCAGCCCTGGATGGCATAACATTTGGCAAACTGCTTAGTCAATTCTCAGCAAACAAGTAAGGAAATATAAACAATGAAAATTTGGGAAATAATGTCAGCCCTGCTTTAACAGTATTGTCACAACAGAAACTTCTCAAACAGAGAAATTTAATTTTTAAATGCAGTGTTTCCACATTTTTATTCAGACACAAGTTTTGATTTTTTTCCCCAATTTGGCTGACCTAGATTTCACCTAAGTGCCTAATGTTTTTCTGGAGAAAGGGGGTTAAAGCAGCTGCCCAAACTGTGGGAGCTGACTTGTTAAAAACCAAGCCAGACAGGCAGGCAGGAGCTTGCCATCTAGGTCAAAAGCAATCTGGGTTAGCAAGTGTACTTCTCCAACCACACAGGATTATGCTAGTTTTGCTCTTTTGCAAAAGGCACAGGAGGTCTGCCAAAGTGTAGTACTAAAACTGCTTGCCAAAAATGACATTTCAAGTCAAAATTTAGTCTTAAATTTTTGGTTCTAGGAAGACAAAAAAAAAAGTCTCCCTTAAGAAAAAATCACAGATGTGTTTCAGTTCAGTTTCAGCCTGTCCTTCCATCATAATGCATGACTCAGCAGCAGGAGAGTCATCACTCTGGGTCAAGCTGACACAGTACTTGCTTTTGCCCGTGAATACTCAACACCTAACGGGAGACCTAAATACAAGTTTTGAAAGGTTTCTACAGGAGGAAAAAAAAAAGTAGAATACAATGAGACAAAAACGTATAGAGTATAACCATTCATATTCTATAAATGCAAATATTTGACAGTAGGGCAGGACAGTACTTTCAGAGTATTGCATAGTATGGTTTTGAAAGTATGAGGAAAATGCCCTATTAAAGGCTAGTGGAAAAGAGCAGACACACATGCTGCCTTTATCTTTTTGCTCCACAGGAGTGTTAAACAAGGAACATCTGCAGCACTTCCCACATCATCCCTTTCCATGTGTGCCTGGAGGAGAGGCCTCTGGCACTCCAGGGAGATGCTGTGCTCTGAGCACCACAAGAAGCACCAATAGCCAGATCCAGGTGGTTCCATGGGCTGACATGGCCATCACACACTGAACAGCTGTTCACACATGATCCCAGGCATCGTAGCCCCATTTACTGAAGCCTTCTGAAGGCCATCCTCTATGCTTACAAAAGTAACTAGAATTTTAAAAAATTCTATATTTATATAGAATATTCTATATTCTATATTCTATATTCTATATTCATTTATATTTGACTTTCCAGCTGGATTAGCACCAGCTGCTTCCATGTCATGTGTCACCCCAGTGACAGCACCACCAAGGAGGCCACCAAGCCTTTTGCACATGTGATCCCACCATGCTGGGGAACCTTGGCTGGAAGCTCCAACCAAGCCAGGGCTGCTGGCAGAGAGCATGGCTATTACACCTGTGTGAGTCCTCCTGGAATTTATCCTCTGGGGTAGATAGGCAGAGGTCCCTTTGATGACTGCCTGGAGAGGAAACGACTGTCTAGTGCAGGCTTCTGCTCTGCCAAGTGGTTGGGTAAGAAACACAGTTTTGTCTATGTTACTCCCCAGCATATCCTTGGGTGCCCTTGCCATAGACCATCGCCATCATGGCAGCACTGATTATAAACCTGTTTGAAAGACGGGATTCAGCCCTACTAAAGCACAGATACTAAAGCTGTGGATGATCTCAGCTGAGGATTCAGAGAAATAAGGGCAGCCTTAATCTCCCTGAGGAACACCGACAGAGTCACACAGTTGGAAATAGCAGCATGCATGCAGTAAACAAGTGCAGCACTAGCTGCCCTCCATCCACATGCCAGCTCTACCTGGCCAGTGCAAGGGACATCTCAGGCCCCTGACACCACCCACATGAGCCCCAGGCACTCAGTTTCCCCACCAAACACCAGTTGTGTCTTTGCTCTGTGATTGCTCCATTTCCATGCAGAACTTCACCTCTGCTATCACAGGTAATGAGAAGCGTTGTAACGTCATGTGCTCTACACTGTCAGCTCAGCAATTTGGGAAAGCTGGAATCATCTGCAGCAATCAGCCATAAACCCAGGAACACACTGTCCTGAACTGACCAGAAATTCAGCTGAGCTCTTGATGGCCAACCCACTGTCACTGATGCTTCCATTGCTTACTGAAATAACTATTACAGCCTGTCCTTGCTGTTTTAGCATAGTAACTGAGTATCTTATGCAATTTGCAACTTATCTTATGCAACTGCCTTTTTGCAATTTGCAAATTTGTTTCTAATGCTTTAAATTGCATTAAGGAGAACTAAAGGAACAGGATTATCAGCAGCTCAGGCAGAGGTCCACTGCTGGCTGGGCTTTTTCACAGGCTGTGTCAGGCCAAACTCCCCCAGCCTGTCAGTTTGCTCACAAGATCAGCACAGACACTGCCGGCCACTGAAAAGCGAGCTCTGACCTGACACAAATCCAGTGCAAGCTGATGGGGTGGTTTGTGTGATCTGGCTGTAGTGTCCACATCAGTGTGCTACATGCATCAGCAGAAGGAAGCTGCTGTGTAGGCACCAGTGGGAGAAACAAGTCCATCTATGCACTTCAGAAATGCTTATTGAATAGAGCCAAGAACTAGCACTTAAGGCAGTCTTCCACCTGAATAACAGAATGGTTTGGGTAGGAAGGGACCTTAAAGATCATCTAGTTGCAACTCACCTGTCATGGTCAGGGACACCTCCCACTAGACTAGGTTTCTCCAAGCCCTGTCCAGCCTGGTCTGGAACACTTCCAGGGACAGGGCATCCACAGCTTTTCTGGGCTACTTGTTCCAGTGCCTCACTACTTCAGAGTAAAGAAATTCTTTCTAATAGCTAATCTAAATATACTCTCTTTCAGTTTGAAGCCATCACCCCTTGTCCTAACACTACATGCCCTTGTAAAACACACCTCTCCAGCTTTCTTATAGCCCCCCCTTTATGCACTGGAATGTGCTGCAGTGTCTCCCCAGAGCGTTCTCTTCTCTACATGGAAAAACCCCAGCTCTGTCAACCTTTCCACTTAGGAGAGGTGCTCCAGCCCCCTGATCATCTTTGCATTCCTCCTCTGAACTCACTGCAGAAGGACCACATCCTTTCTGTGCTGGAAACCCCAGGACTGGACACAGCACTCCAGGTGGGATCTCACCAGAGAGGAGCAGATGGACAAAATTACCTCCCTCAGCCTGCTGGTCATGGTGCTTTTGATGAGGCCCAGGATACGGTTGGCATTTAGGGCCGCCAGTGCACATTGCTGAGACGTGCCCAGCTTTCTATGCACCAGTACCCCCAAATCCTTCTCTGCTCTCAATCCCTTCATCCCCCAGCCTGTATTGATACAGATGGCTTCCCCTCAAGCCTGTCAAGGTCCCTCTGGATGAACACTTTCTTGATAATGTGGGTGTGAACAAAGGGCTGGTTCTGCATTTGTTTCTGTGCCAGCGAGGTTTTAGATACCCCAGCGGCTTAAGTGAGAGAAGAGCTGCTCCTCAAAGCCAGATCTGCAAGCCTGGCACCCTATGCTGTCCTGGGACACACTGTCCCCTCCCCAGCTTCACAGGCACTCTCTGGCACCCAGCTGTCAGCAACAGCTCTGCACAGAGCATGGCAGGCTCCCAGGAGGGGAACAGAGACAGCTTTGTCTCCTCACCCATCACCAATGCGCTCCTCCGGATGACAGCCCCACAGGACTGGCTGCTGCTGCCCTGCCACATCCATATCGGGATGAGCTGGGCTGCCCAGCCGGGCACTGCGGGAGAGGTGACTGCTCACAAGTGGCTGGGAGAAGTGATGCCGGCAGCTCGCTAGAGGGGACTGCGAGATCCTGCTCCATTACAGGAGGGGCAGACAGGAACGATAACACAGCAGGGGCAACCCCGGCTCCTTCTACCTCGGTGCTGACCACGAGTGATTGAGAGGGGCTCAGAACCTGAGTCAGCTCTCCTCTGCTCAGTGAGCAGCCTTTCTGCTGAGGCCACCAGCCACTGGTCACAGCATGTGACAGGAAATGCAAGCGCTCCAATGAGGTTTAAATACACCAGTCATTAAATTATCCCTAATTAGCAACTAAGTGATTTCACGTATGTCCCTGGCTATACACTGAAAGGGAGAAAGCAGTGATTATTGTTAATTGTAGATGGACTCAAGTAGTGCCGTGGAGGTGGAAGTTGTGATCTGGCACTACCACTGCCCCACATCCAGCACAAGAGACAGAGCCATTTAACATTCATGCTCCTCGCCAGTGTTCCTTAACACCCGTTCATCAAGTTATTTTAAATAATCCCGGGACAGTCACAGGTGCAAGTTATACTTCTCCAGTTATGGCCCCTATTGCTGAAATTGTTCCCAGTTTTGATTATTTAGGTTTTTGACACTGGCTCAGACAACTAAAAAGAATAGGAAAAAAACATGTTTGATGTTAGCTTAACAATATCAGTCTCTTTCCTCCATCCACCTATTATTCCATTGCTTTTTCCTCTCTAATGCATGCATAGTTTTGCTATTTGGGATTAATTTATGAACAAAAACATTACACTTCAATCATGGCCTGAGGTTTTTTTATTGAAGTCCTTTACCATTGCTTGCCAGGAAAAACCTCTGGCCATGCTATTATGTGAAGTGATAGAGCAAAATATCCTCCTTTCTAGTGTTTTTACTTTTTTTTTGTCTCCTTGCTTACAAGCCCCTTAGTTGAAAATAAAGTCTCTTTCTTGTGGTAAGTCACGATGTGTGGCAGTTTCCAGCAGCATGACCAAACTTTCTGGGCTGCAGTTCCTAGCACAAATGATGTCACACACAAAGGTTAGTTCACCTTTTGCACATTCAGTGACTTTCCTAAAGGTAAAGGTTTTTCTTTTTCACACAGATGAAGAGCTGCACATACATGTGCATGCACATCTATCTGTCTAGATATGTTCTGTGCTATACCCACATACCCTCAATATGAGTGCGCTACAGCTCAGATTTCCCCTTCCATACATCCGAGATGATTGCTTGGTTCAGACCACAATCAGAAAAGAGAGACTGCATGCACCCAGTACTCTGTGTCCCATGAGGCACACTCACCAAAGCCACCTTACAGCTTCAACATATCGTCTGTCCCCTGGACATCAATGTCTCTCCCAGCAAAAACTGCTGAAACACACACAACAGAAATTGGCTTCAGATGATGAGGAACCAGAGGAAAAATCAATTATAAAGCAACAACAGGTATAGACGCGTCCCTGAGTCCCTACAGGGAGAGCAGGGAGGAAACAAGACACTTCCAGACTTGCATCCCTTGCTTTAAAAAGCGGAGTTTAAAAGGGACAAGAGGACTTTTAAATGGCTTTCTTGGGCACAGGATGCTGTGGTGACCACTGCTGTGCTGACATGGTGATCACTGACCATGGCTGGAGGAAGTTTCGATCCTCACAGAAGACCCAGACTCTCCCTCCTCTGCGGCAGGGTACCACTGCCACCAGCACCAGTGCTCTGAAAGTGACAGTACTGTCACAGCAAGACACCACTGCTCCGGCTGTAGCCCAGGACTAATATCCCTTGGGAGCACTCTTGCTAGTGCCTGAGGCACCACAACAAATACACAAAAGTATGGCACTTTGAAGGAGAAAGGCATGACATTTCTCAAGCTGGCTTTTTATCTGATTAGTTTAAAGAGATTTTATTTTGAGTTTCAACAGTCTCTGAGAGAGGAACAGTGGATAGGGGAGAGTTAAGTTAATCAAAACATAGCACAGCAAGTCCCTGCAGTAACTGCTGGAATAGCTCTTGCATGTGGGTGTATTAACTATACTTGACCCCCTCCCTGCAAGTATAATCATGCTAGTCATGAAATGATACATGGTGCTCAATAACAGATACAATTCTACGCTCAGGAGTATTTTGCATACTGCATGGATTATTAAGGTCTCATGGGCAGGCAGGTGAGGAATGGCTTTTTTTTCTTTTCTTTTTATCCAAAGTATAATTGACTTCTAGGTAAGAAAGGGGCATATTTTTCACCTTTCATTAAGAAAAGCATTTTGGAGATGGAGCTGATGAAGCTGTTGACCTTCCACTTCGAGAAAGTTTCACTTTGGGTAAGAACTAGCCTGCTTTAAGCATCATTAACATTAAATTTCACTCTGAACTTAGTCAAACATAGATGTGCTGTTTGCAAAGTAGTAGTACAGTCATGCCACTTAAGTGCAGCTGTTTATCTGCATGAAGCAACTCTAAAGCAGAAAAATGCTAGTTACAAAGGTAAGCAGTTAGACAGTTCAGTGGTGCTGAGGAAGGTAGCGCAGGCAGCACTGTGAGAGGCTCATAATAAGGCTAGGATGATTTTTAGCGTTTCTTACGGAGGTAGCTTCACTAGGAGCCTTGTTAGAGTAGATCTTACACAGAACACAGCTCTCTGAAAATTGCTGAAATAAAATTATGGTAATTTCAATGAGAGAGATGGGGAAAATGCAAGCTTTTAACATTGAGAAGGGTCAACATGACATTACTTACTTGTTTATGTATTTAGAGGCAACTTTATTTGTTATGTCAAGAGCACTCAAGAGGCTCATTCTGGGATCTGGCAATATGTTTACTTTATATCTGTGTGATATTTTTAAGCAGAGCAGAAGAAACTGGGCAGTGACCTTGCCTCATGAAAGCAGCACATTAGCAGAAGGTTAGAGAAGTATTTTTGCCCTTGGAAAGGTACATGCATATTTTAGCTATGAGTTCCTATATTATAAATCATCTTTTCCTGTAAAAGGGTTTTGAAGTAATAAAAAGTAGAAATACTATCTTTTGGTCAAGTTTGGTTTACAGCACACTGCCTGAGGACCCCAGGAGACCCCAGGCTTCCTTCCTCCCTCTGCTACAAGTTTCCTGTGTTGTCAGTGGATTACTTCTGTTTTCTCTGTTTCTTTGCCTACTAGTAAAATGAAAGTGCATCTCTTGGGAATGTTTTGTGACCCAAATCATTTGCCCTAGGCCCTAGGATGAAAGGTACCATAAAAGTCTGGTGATAAATACAGTCAAGATTGCAATTTAATTAAACTGCTCCAATTATTTAGGTAAGAAGAAATATAAACCAGAAGCTGCCAGATGTTCTTTGCAGTCTTTTTGAAATTTCTCTGTCAATAAATTAGCAAGATTTTGTGCTCCTGGGAAATTTTCTTCAGCTTTCAGTCTCTTCTTGCATCCCCTGTTGGAAAGAAATCCATAATAGCAGTACTTAACAGCTGTGTGAATTATTTTCTTCAGACCCATAGCTTTATACAAAAGATATTGACACAAACAAACAACAACAAAA
>VZTE01006152.1:200051-237612 GCA_013397775.1 Eulacestoma nigropectus | reverse complement strand
CCCAAAAAAACCCCAAAAAAACCAAAAAACCCACCCCAAACCTACTGATATTTACTCTGGAATAGATATCAGCATTCATTTGTTACTTAGCACATGGAAAGATGTATTTAAACCACCTCCTTTAAAATGTAATCCAGTCATGGAGAAGAGTGTGCATCGTAGGGACAGAAGGGAGAAACATAGACTCACAGAATGGTTTAGGTTGGAAGACACTTTAGAGGTCATCTAGTTGCAATCCTCCTGCCATGCAGAGACACCTTCCACTAGAGCAGCTCAGAGCTCCCTCCAACCTGGCCTTGGACATTTCCAGGGATGGGACATCTACAGCACCTCTGGGCAACCTGCTCCAGTGGTCTACTACACTTGTAGTAAAGAATTCTAGTATCCAATCTAAATCTTTCCTCTTTCAGTTTAAAGCCATCATGCATTGTCCTATCACTGCATGCCCTGATAAAAAGGCCTTCTCCAGCTCTCTTGTAGGCCCACTTTAAGTATTGATGCAATAATGTCTCCCTGGAGCCTTCTCTTCTTCAGGTTGAACAATTCCCAACTCTCTCAGCCTGTTTTCATAGGAGAGGTATTCCATCCCTCTGATCACCTTCATGGCCCTCCGCCCAACTTGCTCCAACAGATCCATGTCTTTCTTTTGTTGCGGACCTCAGAAGTGGATGCAACACTCCAGGTGGGCTCAGCTCTCCAGAGCAGAGGGGCAGAAAAACCTCACTCGACCTGCTGGCCACACTGCTTTTGATTTGAGAAGTTATTACATCAAAGTTGGAAAGATTAAAATAAATGCCTTGAATAGTTCTGTGCTCAGTATTATATATGTCTGGTCCTAAACATGTTCTGTGTGAGTTGCTCTAGAATTAAAACTCAGAAGACTGTGATCAGGTGCAGCACTGGTCTCAGTGCAGGGCAAAGCTGTGTCCATGCATCCTGTGATGTACCATTTACACATTGCACTGCCTGGCACTAATGTGGGGGCAAGAAGTGGCTTTTGGCTCATGGCAAATCCATGGCCACAGTGACTCATCTGACGTTCACCGCTGACTTGATGAAAAATGAGAAAAAAAGGGTGGAGTTCAGCAGTTTTACCCCCAGAGCAACACACAGGTCATGCAGCCTGGATCACTAACAGCTGCCGTGTTCTGGCTGCCTGCTGCTCTAGTGCCTTTCCTCTTTGGAGATGATGATGTCTGAGATTAGGGAGGAATGACCAAAATTCCCCACAGTGACCTCCCTTCAAAGACAGCCCTATCAAATGCTGGCTTACATAAAAAGAATGGTTGGTTATTTGTCAGGAAAGAATGTCTTTGAAGAGAGCAAAGGCACACAGTGTGGGGACAGCCATGTTTCACTTTGAGAGGTCTTTCTAGTTATCGTAGATGTTATAGATAAGAACCAAGAGGCTGGGAATAGACTAGGGAACATGCAAATCTTTGATTAGAAATAATTTTCTGCCTACTAATGATAGTTTAATTAATTTTGATGAGGCTCTTGGTTTTTGTTTGGCATGTTCTAAATATTTACAGCAGGCCTCAGACTCTGAAGTGCACTGTGCAGCACATACTGCTGGTCCAAGGATGTGTGAAACATCAAAAGCCTCCTTTACTGAGAGCCAGGCTCTAGCTACAGCAGGAGCTGTTGATTTCAAGCTTAGAAACACATAGATAGTGGTAGGGTTTCTTTCCTCTTGAAATAAATCAACCTGTGTCAACAATGTGTTGATCACATTGTTACTTGCTATATAAAACCCTTCCATATTCATACATGTCACCCTGCTATTTTTCAGTTTTCATACTTTCATCTTTTTACAGCAACTAACCTTCTAGCAGCTCCAGGACCCTGCATCATTCAGGTTTCACATGTGGAGGCAGTCCCATCCCTATAAATCACCCCTGGTCTGCAGGCTCCTATCGCCTACTGATTTACTTCATAAAATCAATCAAGGTCTTCAACTGCAAAGCTCTTAGGGGCTTAAGACATGGTATATTACTTGGGCCCCAGCCCATCTCTTCATAGCAGCCCTTGCCAGCCACAGTTCATACTACACATCCACATCCAAGTTTCTGTTCTCAAAGGCTGGAGAAGAAACTTCTGAGAACAGCACCAACATTTTGCATTTCCTTCCACGGAGACGTGCTTATGTCCCAGTGTGACTGCCATCATGTCAAAGTGCATCAAATGCCAAATGATAGCCAGAAAAATCCACATACATGTTACTAAGGGGAGCACATTAACCCCTCTCTGATTCCTCCCTCATGATTCTCAGTGGTATTTCAGTTGGCAGAGATGAACACTTTGAAATGGGTAGCAGGGGAGAACTTCTTTGTTGTTACCAGATGAGGATGATTTCCTCCTGCACTTTTACAGCCGGATTTTTAAAGGCAGGCATAAACCCTGCATGTATCATCTGAAATTTCACACACATGGTTCAGATACGTCGATTTCCAAAGCTTTACCCACTAACTTGCTTGCTCTGAAAGAGTACAACTGAAGGTGACCCTACACAGGTGACCATAATTTTCTTTTCTTACTGCCTGGTAGCTCTTACACTGAATTTCATCAGTACCTACTAACTCAATACACATAGTCTAAGTAGGTCATTCTGAATTTAGTTACTGCCCTCCTTCTGTACAAACCCAACCTTGTTAAGTGCTTGTGGCTACGCTGAGCTGCACTTACCAGGGGAAAACTGCTGTAGGGTCTAAACCTTCCACCCAAGATCACCATCAGCCTAAGGAGGGTGAGATCAATCTCACGGACCTCTCAGCAAGCTACAGCCACTGTTACAAAGGCCATAAGGCTGCCACAAACAGCATGTAAAAGATAGGTGATCCACACTGCACAAAATCAAAAGGAGAGAACACATCCATCCCAATCCTGTGGCTGATGACAGTCTGTCCTCAGCCAGTACACCAGGTCTGCTCTAGCCCTGTATTGGTTTTACCACTTAGCTGTCAGTATCATTTTCTAACACAGATTTTGATTTCCCAGCCAAATGTCCAGCTGGCAGATTGGTACTTGAGATTTAGTTGCTCATTCTGTGCAGAATGATTACATATCTCTACATCCCAGCTTTTGCAGGCCCTCATAAATCCGACAGGTTAGTTGGTTTGACTTCCTGCTCTGCTGGTGACATGCAACAAATTCATCCCAGCCGAACTGGTGATTACACCACCATTTGTACAGACTCCAGGTGGGACCGAAAATTATATGGCTGGAAGTCTTGAAATACCTGTGTAGATGACAATCAGGGAAATGATAGCCCTGGTGGGGCTGACTGATTTGGAGAGAAAAACCAGACTAGATCGTGGAACAGAAGAGTTTGCAGATGTCAGCCTTCTGAGATGTCTTTTAAGCCTGTGGCCTCCAAATTTTTTTGGTTGCTCACCCCTCTCAGTAAAAAAATATTTGAGCTAAATATTAGATACATTATAAAACCTACATAAAAATAGACATTTAAAAAGGTTGAAGTAAACACTAGTTTAAAACTATAATTTTATCTCATTGATTAATGGTACAAAAGCGATTTTCTTCCTGTACCGTAGTGGGTTGTCTTGCACACCACCTAGAGTTCATGCCCTTCCACTTTGGAGACCAGTGTTGCACCCTACCAGGCCGAGATGAGGTGGGGGTTCCACCCAGCAAGCTGTTGAAAGGAGGTTAGAAGGGAAAGGGACAAAAATAGCACTGTGCAATGAACGTCATGCTCATGTACTGCATGTCTCTGGCTATTCTAGGGTTGAGAGAAGCACAGTCTCTGAAACAAGATCTACATTAACTGCTCTTCTCAGGCTCATTATCCACAGATGTTATCGGCACTTTTCAGTGCCAACCCAGACAGCTGCAAACTGTGTTCCAAGAGGTACAGCAGGAAGAAAATGTGCAAGCCCAGGGAGGGATTTTGGTGGTCCTGGTTTTACAAAAAGGAACATGGAGTGGAAAAGTCCATTTTTAGGCACTTAAGCAAGCAGTACGTAGAGTGACATGGGTCAGACCCTGCCAGATCCCTGCTGTCGGGCAGAAGGACACAGGTGGCAGGTTCGAGATCCTGGGTGTGTCGCCCTGGTTTTTCTACTGTTCTGTGTTTTTACTTTGGTAGTAGAAGTTCTCATGCATTTTCTATAAACAAAGCTCTTGTTTTCCTAACTGGCCTAGGATGTTTTCTGATCTTCTAGATTGTTGTTCATTCCTTTCTCCAAGGCGGAGAAAGATGATAGACTATGTTCCTATCCTGTAAAATTGCAGAGGTGTTAACCTCATCTACCAATGTGTGATTGTTTTAAGAGAGGTATAAAAAGGTGAGAATAAAGGAGGGCAGGGTCCTTCGCCCTTGTGAGTGGTCCCGACCTGCTGTTTGAATCTGCGTGTTTGTGTCTGACACTGCGACATCGGTGCAAAACGCAGAGCTGCAGAATGGCAGCATGCACTCAGCAATACAAGATGAAGCAAAACAGGAACAGCTCACTAGCATGGGATCAGTCTGGTCCCATATCTCAGTCAGACACCAACCAGCAATAACTGCTTACAGCAGGAGCATAATAGACAAATATATAGCAGTCCTCTCCCTAATATGCAATCTGGAAATCAATAGATTTCCAGCCAGCTGAGGGGCTCAGGTGCATGCAGACTAGGCAGTGTTTCCTTGAAGCGCCAGTTTAACAATCTAACCCTTTCTAGACCTACCGGTACTTTTAGTTGCTTCAGTCCTGTGGCAAATTGCAACAAAGAGTGCAAAGTGCAGGCAAAATAGCACAGGTAGGCAGCAGCCAGCACTGGTGTCGCTTACAGTGGGACCTTACTGGTCGCTTCCTAGTGATGGAGCAGCCTCAGCAACAGCTTTAGCATCCTTCTCCTAGCCAGTGCAGGGGCTCCAGTTGTCTTGATCTGACTTTCAGCAAGTGCATTCTGCTCTTGAACACAGCAGAAGCATACAATTCCTTGGAGAGTTTCCAGCACTCAGCTCTTCTGGAATGGCTACTTTTTTCACACCGAACCATTGTAGCTAAACAAACATCTTTCAATAACGGAGCCCTCAGTTTCAGTTTAATTTGTTCATTCGGCGGCCGCTAAAAACATAAATTGCTTAATTTAGTTGAGGTAATTCTTTTGGTTTACAGTAGGTGTTAAATAGTAAAACAAAGAGTAATCCTAAAGTAAATCCTAATCCTAAGTAAAACTAAGAGTTTCTTTGGGAGTTCTTGGTCAAATTGTTGGCTTGTTTTCTTCTCACCAAGATGTTAAATTAATTCTAAAAGGTGACAAAGCAGTGCCATACTTGCTAGTATTGTGTGCTGAGCTGCTGTTATTTCACACTTCAGTGGCTGTATTCAGAATCTTCATTGGCAGAAGTATGACAACAAGTCTTGGCAATATTTCGTCTGTTTTCATATCTCAGTTGGCTTCTGTGCCTGGCCTAAAATCAAGATTCTGCTACCAAAGCCACCTTCCTCTGGGTTAAAACCACTTGTTGCCACCCTGGAAAAGAGTGGGAAATTTCAACCAGAAAGACAAAAACTTTCGTTTCTATAAGATCACACCTTGCTGAAAGATCCTTTCTTGCTTAAAGTTCAAGAAATGCTTTAGGAAAGGTTTTTACAATGCAATATTTTATCCAGTTAAACAAAACATTAAGTCATTCCCTAGTATACTTCTTTAGGAAAAGTAACTGAGGTCCTCAGAAGTGAATTTGCTAGTGGAAAATCCTCTACATTGCAAAGTAATAGCAGTACAGAGAAAACAGGACTGACCAAATATGCACTAGTTCCTTTCTGTTTTACTTTCAGATTTTTTTTCTGTAACACCCTTGAACACACATTACACAAGAGAAGTAACTAGATTTTCTTTCTGTTGAGACACCACTCTTAAGGCAACTGGAACCCAACACTCTGAATGATATTAATATTTCTTTCTGTCGGACCTCAGCCCCTGCTTTGGGGGGCTGTCATGGATTCCCACATCCTAACTGTCCCCCAGCAGAGCACAGCTGTTCCTGCTCTGCCATGCCAGGTGCTGCCATCCCAAGCCTTGCCCTCCCTGGCACATGCATGTCATATGGACCAGATGCTTCTTTACTTGAGACTCCAGAGCTGATTTGAGACACCCAACAAACCAGGAGCAGCCTTCTCAGGGATCCCAGAGGCTGCAGCTGGGTCCCTCAAAGTTAAACCCCACAGGCCATGTGGGCTCTGGCTGCTGCCTCTTGCAGAGCAGAGCACACAAGGGGAAGTGAGGAACGGGGCAATGCCACCAACCTTCTCACATCAGCACCCACCTCGCACAAAGAGGAGGAGGCACAGACTGAGGGAAAATAGTGGAGATCTGCAGCAGCTGAGCATTTTGTTGTATTTTGCCTGGGTGTAACTTAATCCGCACAGTTCAGCACCTACTACAAATAGGTAATGGCACCTCTACACAAACTATGAAAGCCACACAGCTATAGGTGTGCTCCTCAGCCCTTGTAATATTTCACTCACTAATCTCTGCTCCTTCGCTACACTTAGCAGAACATCAAATGTGCATTAATGGCAGAATTTTTCCTTTAGAGGAAAGCTTAGACATGCTGAAGGAAATTAAAGGCTTTCTCATCTCGTTCTCAGCACTATTCCTTGCAAGACTATCTAACAAACACTTCTATTAAACAAATGCAATCAGATTTGCAAGGAACTGTGAAGAAAAGATCATGTCAAAGAAAAGAAAAGATACTACTTTGATTCCTTCAGCAAATGAACTTTGAATCATATTTATTGTAAAAGTCAGCTATTTTATTTCTGTTTATGAAGAATGATGATACCAAGGATAATTAACCCTTAGCACTATTAATCAAAGAATAGCATCAAGAGTAAGCAAAGTGAACACTAGAATTTTTCTAACTGCTAATATCTTTGAGTTTTTGCAAGGCATGAACTCAGTTTATCATTCTCAAGGATCTCCTTTTTCCCTCTGCCCAGCTTGCAATGTCTGAGGCTCTCCCTGCACAGGTGTTGAACAAACTGTTCCAACTTCTGTGTCCTGAGTGCTTCACTTTTCCAATCTGGGGATGCAGAAACAGACATGAAAAATAAGTAGGTGTGTTTGAAATTAACAGATTTAAGTAACTTCTTAGAAGCTGATGGATCTTGGTGCTAGCAAGATAGCCACTTTGCCTCGCAGGTATTTCAGTAAAGATAATTATAAACATAAATGATATTTTCAATGTGTGGGTGGTTCCCTCCCACGGCCTCAGAACTCCATGTCACACTAAATCAGCAGTTCTCATATTGCAGCCCTCCAAGAAGCGTGCAGGAGGGCAGCTGGGATCACCTTTGCTTCTAGAGGCGAGAGACTGTGAATTGCACGAGTGCTGCCAGTATCCATACGCACATGGTTTAGCCAAATCCTCCCAGCTGAGCTGCTGCTGCTGCTATGGAGGTGCCATTTCATCCCTCGTCATTATCTAGTAGTGGAGGAGCACTGACACCTCACCAGCCACTCCAGCAGGCACCAGAGGGGACTCACATGTGGAGATCCTGCTGCCACTTAGCATCTCCCACTGCAGGTCAGTTGCCAGAGGAGCGCACCAGCAGTTCCTTTCATCGACATCTCCCCAGAATAAACAACCTCCCTCAAAATAGCCCCAGCTGAGCAGTCTGGTCCACCAGACCTGTCTGCTGAGCAGGTGGCAGGCAGGAGGCATCCAGATCTTCCATCAAGTCACTTCAGTCACTGCCGCTGCTCGGCCAGCATTCTGTAGTGGCAGACAGCCTGGGAGATAAGTTCCCTTTACATGTCATGTTATAAGTAGTGTGTGCCGGTCCCAGAGAAAAAGGGAGGTCTGCTTTTTCCCTACCCATGGTGAGTCCGTGTTCCCAAACCCTTTTAAAACTAAGGAAATTTAAAAAGGGGAGAGAGATAGGGAAAAGAGAAGGGGACAAAGAGAAAACCTCTCTGTGCTCTCTATCTGTTGCAGTTAGTTGTATTATTTTCCTCCTGAGGATGAGTATCGATTCAGTCATGACCAGACAAATGAACTGCAGCACAACCCACAGAGATTAGAGTCAACTGGGCTGTTGGCAGTATTAAGATATTAGGTATTAACAAATGTATAGAGCCATAAACCAGAGAGCTCATATAAATATAATCATGGTAGGAGGGAGAGGCAGGTGACATAATCAAGCAGCTGCACTGCCAGAAGAAGTTTATAATAATCTTTTTTCCCTTGTATCATCCCACAAATGTTAGTCCTTCTCATCAAGTTGTGACTGTGATGCTAGAAGATAAGGTGAGCAGTAAGAAATACATTTTAGGAACTGGTCTTAAAACAATACTGAAAAGCAGCGAATGCAAGATAAGCAGCGAATGCAAGATAAACAGCTGTCTGTCTAACAAATTCATCTTTCTGGAGTCTTCTTATAAAACTGCAGTGCTATTTCCAGTTAATATCTGATTTTAACCTCCTTTGAAACCAGTATTCTTTGGAAATGAAACAGGCATTGCTTCCTCACAAGCCTTTGGACAAGATTAGCATCACATTCATTTCACATCAGTCACACACTTCACTGGGGGCTTGTGTCCTGCCATTGTCACAGCATGTGTCACAGCAAGCAGGGAGCATCAAGTAAATATTTCCAATTTAAATGTCTCCATGCTCAAGCAACTTACATTTTAGCAAATGCAGACATGCTAAAATGCTATGGCAACACTGAAGTGGTGACACAGAGGAAGTGAAATAGTAAATTCAGCATGAAGGATTACACACAGGCCACTCCTCCTGTTACAAAAGAAAACCATGAGACCATGACTGGGCATACCATCAGTCCCAACACACAGACTTCCCACTCATACCAGTTCATTTTACTGTATAAGTGCTATTTAGTGGCTGTGTAATGCTTTGTCACCTGGTTTCCTAGGATAATTTTCAATGTTATGATTTACTCCCTCCCTCTGTTTCTCATATAGACTCAAACCAGATCAGACCCTGAGGTAGCTCACTCCCATCAGCAAAGGAGAGCTAGAAATCTGTATTATGCAGACCTCACACTTCTCACTACTTTGCTTTCTAGAAGCATTGACAAGTTTTGTATCAACAAAAGTAAGGGCATGCCCTGGTCTGCATTACAGCATGCCAGAGCACCCTGTAGCCGCTGGTTTCCCAAGAAGGTGGCTCCTCTATGGACAGCAAAGGGTTCCTGTGTCTTCTCCTGTGGTCTGGCAACTAAGCTGTGCTATAGATTAGCTATCTACAAGTTTCACTGATCATAAAGGTGTTTGTAAGATACAGGCAAGCTGTAACTACATCCTCTATGTCCTGTTCCAGTCTACAGACAGACCTCTCTAACGTCTGGGGTAGAGGCTATGGAGATATTTATTTTAGAGGGCATGTCACATAAAGCCCTACAAGAAGCCAAAAAAATATGTATATTCTCAATGACAAATAACCCACTTGTTTGCTTCACTAAACTAAATTTCATGTGACTGACTGCCATGGTTAGGTATGACAGGTGAGGATGACGAGTTCACTGAGGAACAACTGGGTGAGGCCATCTAGTTTGTTTGGGTTTTAGTCACAGAGGTATGCACTACTGTATTTCACATGCACCCAACCTCTAAATGATCTTGTCCCTTTTTCCCTCTTCAACACTCTTTCAGCCTATTTAGGTGCCCTCAATTTTTGCAATCAAAATTTGCTCTTTGACAGTGTTCAGGTAAGAGTAATTTTCATGCTCAAACCACCACATTTGATTATGGACTTTTGTAACTAATAAAACACTTTCATACTACCTAGAAGAACTGACAATACTGTATAAGATTTAAACACCAACCACAACTTTAGTCTAAACCTGCATACCTGCTTTTTAATTAGTACTTGAAATCACTGGTGTAGCTGGGTATCTGCCCCCAGTACTTTGCTGTGGATAGGGCCCTGCAGCTACTGTCAGTGCTAATTCATGGTACGGTGATTCAATGCCAAAGATGCCAACTGTACTGAGAAGCACTGCTGAGATTGTATTTTCTTGGTGCAGTGCAGGTTGCTTAGTGACCTGCCACCAAAACAAATGCATTCACTTGTATATTTAAAGAGCAGCCTTTCCTGAAGGGTCCAGCATTTTGTGGCGACACCTGTTTCTTGCATACTTGAAATCCCTGTCCTGAAATGACAGGCTTGATGTCGTACTCCAGCTGGTTAACACTTTTTTATAAGGAAGTCGTGCAACATGTGTGCAATCCTTTCTGACTCATATCCAGCGCTGGTTAAATCACACTTCAACGTACAAGTCGTCAGACTGACTGCAGAAGCAAGAGTTAATAAAGCACTACCTTCCCCAGACACATGGCAGCTGATACATTTGTTTCTTGTTTGTCCATCCCTGGTGAAAGCTGAAGGTATATCGCACACTTCCTATCAAAACACACCACTCAGCTGCATGTGAACAAGGACATGGGGCAGTAGCAGAGGGAGAGTGCTTCCCACCAGCAAGTTGCCCTGCCCTGTCAGATCACCCCACATACCCACAAAAGGGGCTGAGCACTGAAGTTCCGCTCATGTAGTGGCAGGGCTCTGTCCTGAAAAGGTCATACTTCATATTCCGTGGCTGGAGGTTACACAGTGCACTCAAGGGTTGTGTGTGGAGGTTGGAGGTGCATGGCAGACAGTGCAAACTCTGAGGTAGAAGAAGGGTCCAAGTATATTGGCTTATTTCTCCTTACACTCAACTCCAAAATTAGCTGAAGTGTCACTAAATACTAAATGAGCAATAGATTTATGTAATAAGGCTTCAAATATCTGTAACAGAGAGAATGACACCAAAAGGATGGGAACTTAAGAGTCACTGATACCCATGCTCACATCTTGTCCTTGCCTTAGCTTGTCACCTACAAAACATAAAAACCCCCAAGCCTAACAAATGAAAATGAATGAAAAACCTCTTAGGACATCTATCATATCTGATTGTGACCTTCTTTTAATTTTAGAGCTTGAGAAACTTTCCTAATCCTATCTTAAACTAGCTGTGCCACACTTTCTTTTAAGCTTTTGGTTTCCTACTTGAAATGTCAAGGAGCCGATTTTTTAAGAACACAGAAAATTTTTAACAGAATACAGAAAACATCTTTATACATTTAAAGCAAATTTTTCCCATTTACTTCAATTATAGCTGTGAAGGTAGAGAGTTTCCAACACCAAGTATCAAGCAGGTAAGCACTTGGAAAGCAGGAAATGCCCACTGTCACTGCCTTTGAGAACTTAGGTGGAAATCACTTGCTTTGCATCACCAAAATCCTGGACCAGAGTCATCCAAATGGCCAGGGTCAGTCCCCTTAAACACAAGGCTATACTTTCACTTTTCCTGCAATTGTTGGGCCTTTTTGTTACAAATATCTCAGCTCCTGCAACAGCAGACAGCTTCCTTCAATGCACAGCCCTGACTCACACCCAGACTCACATCCTGTCCAAGGAACAAGGAAGGGTTTTGGGAATAAAATAACTTGATCATATAATTATCATCAGCTTGATCAGCCATGTGCATGTGGGAATAGAGAATGAGACTGCTGCCAACCCTTACTGAATTTTTAATTGTTTGACTTTGTCATCGTATTTTTCTGTTAGCTTTGCTCTTCTGCATAATTATACACACCCTTGTCTATCCACATGGAAAAATTACACAGAAGAAGCTGTTCAGAGGCAGGGACTAGAAGATGCTGGGAGAAGTGCAGAATCAGAGAGGTGAGCACAAGGGTATTTGGAATACAGCTGGTGGATGAAGAATAGTCAGCAACAAGGAAGCATAAAAGAAATGAGACCACTATGGACAATTGGAAAATGTGGAGGAAGGAAACCTGCAGTTTTGCTGATCTATTAAACTAATATTAGGGGAAGAAAGCTGCAAATCCACATAGATGATGTGGCCTGGACAACCTGATCTAGTGGGTGGCATCCCTGCCCATGGCAGGGAGTTTGGAACTAGATGATCTTTAAGGTCCCTTCCAACCCAACCCATTCTATTCTATATTTCTATTCTCTCAAACAACGCATGCAATTTACAGACCATGTGTTCACGGAGCTTACTTTCCAGAGGCTGGTGCATGGAGCCAGCCAGGACAAAAAGCAGAAATACCCCATACACTGGTCTGACTCTTGTGAACAGAAGTCTTTTTCTCCAAATAAGCAGCAGAGAAGTTAGACGATTCTATGAGAAACGCTTACCATCAAGATTTTCGAGACCCAACTGGATAAAGTGCTGAGGCAACTTGACCTGGATTAATAGCTGGAGGTTGGATAAGAGACATTCTGAGCTCCCATCCAACCTGGATGACCCTGTGAAAGACTAACTAATGGCACTAACAGCTAGAAAAAACACAGTGTCTTATGCATGCTTAGCATTTGGCTGACAGTCACACATGAAGTACATTTCCAGCCTCCTTGACGGCAGTGAAGCTGCTCACAGGAAGAAGCTGAGCAGGAGCTCATGCTTAGATATCTGATTTGATGGGCTGTGATACTCTAAAATACACTGTTCCAAAACCACTATGATTTGTAAGCATCCAAGAGCATAACAAGAATGAAAGCTGGCTGAAAAGCATGGAACCACCAAACGCAGGTATTCACCAAAGCATGTTGCAAATATATTTTTGAAAGGTTTTGAAACATCAAACATGTTTGAAAATGCAACTACCGTTAGCTTAATCAGAAGTTCCCTGTATCCTGTGAAAAATTTTTTGTTACATTAAATGGCTTAACATGCCTGGCAAAATTTCACTTTGCACAGCTGTGTACACAGTGAACTCCTATCTCTGTACAAGCAGTTTAATCCTATTTCAACATATTGTAGCTTGATGAGATGCGGGAACACTAATAATTCAGAATCTAGTAGATGTAAAATCTTCCCAGGAACAAGAAAGGAGCAAAGCAACCACACGGCCTTATCCCTGCAGACTTTGCAAGAACACCCTTTGGGGCTGAGAAGAGGAAGACTCCTGTAGAAACATTTCCCCCATTTCCCATGTCCATGGTGATGCTATTACTGTCTCCATTACACACCTCATACACAAGGTGCAATATAGTCAGAAAAAAAGCCAATTCAGCTGCTTCCCACCCATTTTGACTTGGGAAATTTTCAACTTTCCAGGCGACCTGTGCCAAACAGCTACCACAAAAGTCCCTCCCTGATTTACAAAGCCTGAGTCCCACTGATGGAAGATAGAAGGGTTCCCTTCTGCTAAGGCACTGCATCTCTTTCCTCCTCTGCCCTTCAGCAGTCAGGCTACGTCATTACAGTTTTGAATGCTGTCTGTATTCTAGTTGGCAAAATCTGTCAAATTTGATTCCAGAGTGCCTTGAAACATTAAGAAATACCTTGAATTCCTGGAGGACAGGGAGACTCCCAGCAGCCTGCCATGGTAGTGCTTTATATGCATGAGTGTTTTGATGGCACAAACTTCATGTGTTGGCAAGACCTTAACACAAGTTAGACTTCCTCCCAGAGAACACTCTCCACCTCAAAGCACAGCAAAATGGCTATTTTAGCTGGATGACCACATTGCCACCAGCAAAACAGTGAATTCTGTTCCAGAACGGAAGAAGAAAGCAGCCCGAGTACCCTTCTACAGGAGGTGTTACCCTTCCAAGGGAGATGTTACCCTCACAGCTCATCTTTAATGGTGGAAGCTGAAGGAAGTCTGAAGAAATACTGTACAGGGATTGCATGTGAGCCAAGTGCAGACTGCTGTGGCAACTGCATGTGGGCATGCTCCCAGCACCAAGAGGGAGGCAGCAGGAATCAGGAAAAACTAGGAATGTGATGGCAACCTCCTAAGCTTCACTAAGTCTTAGGAGCCAGTGCAACACTATTAATAATCTTGACATTTCTTTGTCTTTCCTAGGAGCTTTAGCTGGTATTTGCACAGCTGATATTGCTGTGTATCATTGTGAGCTTTCACCATCGTCATCCTGGAGAGAAGGCTGGAAAACAACTTGCTTCCAAATGCCAAAGCTTCAGGCTGTCTGCAAACATGAGAACTCTACCATTGGTTCACTCCTTAATGCTAGCATCACAGCCAAAAACAACAACGTTCTTAATTTGATTTTAAAACACACAGGTCAGGAGTTAGGGAGGGAGCAGAAGGTTGCAGAAAGGTTGTTACTTTTGCAACCTGCTGCCTCTGTTCTTTTCTGCCATTGGTAACTCACACTTGCACCTTACACTATTTCAGACATGCCTCTTCCTGGTACATGTTCTGCAGCACAAACCATAGCTAGGGACATACTTTGGCAAGAGCAACTACATACTGACATAAATGCCAACTGAATGATGCTCTCTCTATTGCAGCATCTCACTGGGCATGATAAAGAATTACTGTGCTTTGACGTCTCTCAGACACTGCAGGCAAGACAAAGATATTGCTAATCTCAATTTCTGTGTAGAACCAGACAAGTTCCTAATTAAACAGTTTTGCAAGTGACATACATAAGGAAACAGCATTTCCACTTTTCAGATAGTATGACCATTTTGAAGTAAAACACAGTTGTTTTGTTGCAGCTGTCTTTTACTTGCAGTAACTCCATTTGGAGAATGAAAAAAAACAACTGACAAAAGATTGTAAGAAAAAAAATCCTACAGAACTTGAGTCTGTAGGTGTTCCTCTTAAAAAAATCTTAGTTTTATCAATATTAGAAAACACCCTTCTTCCTCCTTCCATTCAATAAGCAGCCTCAAAGGAGATGTTTTGTGAATACCTGCCAGATTTAATCCAAGAGATACCTGTAGGGGCATCAGGGCAAAAGTATATGTGGACGCTTGCAATTGATTGTAAGATGCTCACAGCACAAAAGGAAACAAAGGCAGTTTGGGATTTCTTTTCCCTTCTACACTAGGTTGTCACATATTTTTCTAACTATGCCAAACCAGAAAAAATAGTGTCTCCTTATCCATATATGCAGTTGCATCATATGCCATTAAGTACACAGAACATGGTAATATCTATAAAAATTAGTGTTCTGCTCAGTGCTTTGCCCAAGTGCATGTTTTTACCAAGGCCAGTATCACATCAAGCCACACAAAGCCATAAACCAGTGATTGTTAACACTTGGGGTTTCCTTAATGCCTCAGTTTTGCTATCCAGTACCTCTGCAGCAGCCTTAAGTCACTCTGCTTTGTCTTTGCTACTTTGTTCAAATGAAGAGACACGTTAACAGCACAGTTAAGGACTAAAGAACGTTCACAGCTGTCTGTAAGTACGTGCATGCCCACAAACTCCGTGTTTTGCTACACATGGACATGCATATTTATGCCATGAACTATACACACATATGTTGATGTAATGCAGGCATGCCTGCCGGGCCTTGCCTGGTTAACAATGATGGAATGTCTGACCCTCTTTCACCCTGTTGTTCATAACACAGGTGCTCAACCCCAGGTGCTAAGTCCAGGAGTTTCAAGACACCTTTCAGCAGAGTGTGTGGTTCAAATACTCAGGGTGGAAACAGGGACTAAAAATTCTGTGAAATTGTTTGATCTGTAAGTCTTTCTGATACCCTTGATTAACTAAAAATCCCACTTCTATATGAAAGCAAATGATTTCACTGATTTGAATAAAAATAAGTTCTTCTTGGAAGAAGCACCATCAGCCATCTTCCAAAGAACATACAATAAAATATCTAGATAACATTACTTAATCTTTTTCTTTTAAAGGTCTTTATCCAACTTTTACAGATAAAAGAAATGTTGTTTCAGAAAATTTGTACATTTCTACCCACCTTTCGAAATTTCTCTTTTAAACAAGAACTTATTCAGGACTGAGGGGCTTTTTATGTTTCGAATGCTTTTACACAACGCTTAGAACATTTCTGTCTCTGTGTCCCATAGAGAATTTCCTCATTTCAAAAGTGTTTTTTCAGCTGAGCAGATTGCTGAACAGTTGATTATGTAGACAACTTTGCCTAGAAGGTAAAGTGCTTGTTGCTGAGAAGTCCTTTACAGAAGACACTGCAGTCACTTTGCATCAATCACAGTGGAAATTTAAGGAATTTTTAGTATCATGTCAGAGGACGGTTCTATGACTACGCACAAAATCCTAACTGCTTAGAAAACACATAAAGCTACATTTCTACTTATGTTTCTTTTTCTGGGATCAAACCTTGCTAAAATTACTGAGGTGATATTTCAGTTTTCAATCCTGACAGTTCACAATGGGTGAGCACAAACCCTGTTCTCTCTGTAGCATTCTGTGTCTAGTGCCTTGCACACAGTAGCAATACTTCATTTTCTCACTGAGTGTTCCAGCACCTTCTCGTGCCCCAAATAAAATTTACTATTGCCTGCTAAATCAGATTGGCTTTGCAGTAGCTGCATGTCCTTGTTTCACTTTTCTTCGCGGCTGTTTTCTGCAGGTGTAAGATCAATGTCACGTAGCCAAAGACTGAATAAAGCACGGTGTGAGGATTTATTAGGAAAGAGTGGTACTGCCCCAGCTTTTCTTCATACTGCTTTTAGAGCAGCATGTTCAGACATGGTAATGACTGACTGGTAATGTCATCCAGCTCCACATCACAGTGCAATTCAAAGAAGGGGGCTGCCTAGATCAACTCCTTCACTTCTCCCTGTTCTGGAGAACTGAGGGACAGCTGCTGTGTTCAGTGAACTTTTCAGTGAAAGGGACTTCTAGCAGCAGCCATCGCTATCTCTGTTGCATCACCGCTGGCTGCCAGAGCAAGAACAGAATGTGCGTTCTTCAGCCTCATCCCTCACACTCGTTGTAACAGGAATGAGCTCAAACCTTTGCCCATCATGCAAGATGGAGAGGAAAGTCTGCTATGAGGAGCTGGTGAGTGCAGGGGTTGACACACATCCCTCTGTGGTACCATTACGTTACATATAGCCTGGTAAAGTCCAACTGGCCACTACATCTTCCTCCTTCTCTAAGACCTTTTCTGGCCTTTCTTCCTCTTCTGCTGCAAAACACAATCCTCTATCAGTGCAAGATTAGATTTTCTTTTGCCTACTTTGCCAAGAAGCCTTCAGCCAGGTCTGTGCATGTAGCATTATTTGCTTTAAGTATAGGAAGGTCTAATTATCTAAGTTGTCAGCAGCCTGAGTGTGAACAGGGCCAGAAGTGAATCCACTTGCTTCTCCAGTTCCACCAGTAGCATAGCACGCTTGGTTTCTCATTTACTAGAAGTATGTCCAGCTTCCTTTTATTTTCCCCTTTTTGGATTTAAGAAAACAGTTTCATATTCAATTCAGGTTCTTAAAACAAGTTTCTAAGTAGGAATTTACAAATTTTTGTTATCACCAATTTAAAATTTTCTTTTTAGTCTACTAGAACTTATCCTCTGAGGTAGACGACCCTTGCCGTCTTAATGGCAGGACAGAAGCAGAAGAACCCCATAAGAGGCAATTTTAATGCACTTTCCACTTTTGCAGAGTCAATAAACAAACATCTTCAGAAGAAACACAAGAAATGTCATATTCCTAATACTATCGTGTATTTCTATGGCAGAGAAGGGCAAAAGAGTCATAAAGCATGAAACCAGTGGAAAGCAGTGGGATCTGGAAAGACACTGAGAGAATAATAATTTTTTAAGGCAGATTTTCAAGAGCAAAAAATCAGTAAGTTAGGAAACAGAACAGGTGTTTAAACAGGTGCAAAGCTTTTCAAGTACCTTCTGCATGGGAGGAAATCCAGTTATTAATGATTCCAGGATGAGATCTGCTTATGTAATCTTTAACAGCTTACACCAACAATACCTGCAGAGTACATCTGCAACATTACGTGAAACAAAACCAACTGCGCAGTGTAATTAAGAACCCACATTTCATATTAATGAGGAGGTGTGCTGGTTTCAGTGGCTAGTACGGGGCTGTGTTTTGGCTTTGTGCTGAACAGAGTTGACAATACAGAGTTGTGTTTGTTATTGCTGAGTAGGGCTTACACTGAGCCATGGCCTTTTCTGCTTTTTGTCCTGCCACATTGGTGAGGAAGTTGGGGGTGCACGGGAGGTTGGGAGGAGACACAGCTGGGACAGGTGACCCCAAGTGACCAAAGGGATATTCCAGACCATATGACCAGTACATAAAGCTGGGGGGGAAGGAGGAAGGAGGTGGACATTAAGAGTAATGGTGTTTATCCTCCCAAGTCACCATTGCACGTGATGGGGCCCTGCTCTCCTGGAGACAGCTGAACACCTGCCTGCCCTTGGGAAGCAGTGAATTAATTCCTTGTTTTGTTTTGCTTGCGTGTGTGGCTTTTGCTTTCCCTATTAAACTGTCTTTATCTCAACCCATGGGTTTTCTGGCTTTTACCCTTCCAGTTCTCTTCCCAATCCTGCTGGTGGGGGAGTGAGCGACCGGCTGCTGGCTGGCGTGAAACCATGACACGAGGCTAAGCACCCTCACCAGGCAGATGAAGAGAGGACAAGCAAGCTGAATCCTGCATTTCTTCCAGGCTTTCCGCTTCCCAACTGACACAGCTCAGAAACAGCACAAGCTGCCTAAGGCATAGCAAGTGCCAAATCTCCCCAAGCATTTCCCATTTCAATGCAGGCTTGACTCAGCCGCAATGGCAGCAGGGGAACAGTGTGAGGTAAGAAGCTCCACAACTGAGAACAATAAAGGGAGGCAGCAGAGAACACAATGATGATGATAAGCAATGATGGCACATCTAGAAATGGTCACAAAGGATGGAGGGAAACCTGAGCATTTAGTTTTGGTTTTTATTTTTAAATAGCTGCCATTGCATACCACCTGCACTGGAATTTCCCAGGCATCACTGTCACAGAAGGGCTGACTGGTTCAGCAGCTGGCTCTCAGTGGCAGCACAGGGCAAGGGCAGTCATAGTGCACTGCAGCATTCAAAGGGGCATGAGGGGAAGGCACCACAGCTGGAGAAATACTGCAACGAAGAATTCATGAGAGCTGGAAAATTAAGCCAAGGCATGGCCAGAAGCAGGGATCTCCCGAAAATTTCTGCTGCAGGCTTGGTGGAGAGCAGACATCACTGGGCAGAAGTGCCAGATCTCTTTTTCTACAGAACACTTCTTCACCAGACACATGTTTTCTCTTACAGATTTCATGTCACTTTGAGTTTTTTAATACAACAGTTTCCATATTTCAGAACTGAAATGAAGGAATTTGGAAAAGGGTGATCATGGAGTCTGGTCCTGCTCATTACTTGTACTAAGGTCAACAGAAATCATGATGCAATCAAGGTCAGAACTCTTATGAATGAACTGGGAGTCATGGTTTCCCCCAACCTTCTCAGCAGGCAGTAATAACTACTCAACAGAATTAACTTCAGACCATTTTGGCACGTATAGTAACATAGTCAGTGCACAGCCATAGAAAGTCCTAGAGTTTCTCACTTTTGTGCAGCTGGGCCAATTTTCATTTACATTCTGTGCCATTACAGCAAATTCAGGACACTGAGTGCTTAATGAGGGAGAGTAGACTGTACAAACCAGGATAATCTGTCGGTCAGATGTTACCACCTTGATGAACAGGTGCACAGACTGTATATGATGTAATGCAAGTATGGCACATCCTGAACAGTGACCAGATCTCCTGCTCTCTAGTAAAGCCTGGGCTGTGATCAAAGACTTTTTCATGGTCGTATTTTAATTCCTGTGTGGATTCTCTCATGCCTAATAAGAGTCAAGCTCCTGCCAAATCCTCTTCTTCAGTGGGAACTGTTAGTACGGACTCTGCCATCTGCTCACTCTGGTGTTCTCAAGGAAGTTACAGATACACATAGGCTGCTCTGTTTCTGTTGAGTTTATTAAACTGGCCTAATGTGTTCAAAAATTAGGGAGAGGAAGGATAGACACACACACTAAAACTGTGCACTTAGCCTGATTTCCCTAAGAAATTCTTGGTGTTTTTGTTTTGTTTCATAGCAGAGCCTTTATTTATGAAATTACCAATGTCAAACCATACCTGGAGCAAAGAGATTCAAAATTAAAGTCCCTGGAGCCAGATGATCTGAAGCCTGTTCCTTGCTACAGCCCCTACTTCCTGTAGTCATTTTAACAGGTCACTGAGTCGGTTAGTTTCTAACTAAGGTTAGCCTTAGTTTCTGCTTTGTATAATGGAGCAAATATTTCTTTACAACGTATCAACAGCACTTTGTACTGAGGTCAGTCATGCTGTCAGGAGGAAGTATCAGCAATGCATGTGACACAGCTGAATCATCTTCCAATAGTTAATGATGTGGTAGATCCACCTTTAGCAATCAACTACATTATCTCATTTTCATGACCCGGCTCAAAGCAGAACATGGGTCACGGGATGTTATGCTGGATAGGCAGTAACCACCTACAAGCAAGAGGGAAAACCAGCCAGCGTATGTGTCAACTTATGTTTAACATCAGAAGAGAAACTGAAAACTACGGTTACACTTGCATTAGAAAGGAGATCTGTAGCATGGAAGACTTGATGCCAAGGATCAAAAGTCTGTGACACTCCGGGAGTGTAGAGGATGAATGGGAGAAGATAAAGGGGTTATTTCGGAACAACTTATGGTCTGCTCTCATTAACTGGACACCCATTAGTGGTCAAAGCCTGTTAGGTGGGCTTTTGGAGAACTTCTTTAAGCTCAGGTGCATTCAAAAGTAACACAGATTGTGCAGTAAGACAATTCAGTGACATGAACCCAAACAAGCAAAGGATGGACAATGAGGAGACCCACTAAAAAGCACATCCCTGATCTGAACAGCAGTGCTGGGGTGGGTGCATCCTGCACAGACCAGCCTTTCCACAGAACTATCCGCCGTCTGGCACTAAGGTTACCGCAAGGTGGGACTGGAAATAAGCCATCCACGCTCCTCCTGTAGCAACTCATGGGGCATCTGCCTCACACAGCCCATTTTATTATTTTACAGTAGGTCCTGTTTTCTGGTTTGGTTTTGAGGGTTTTGCTGGCAATTTTTTATTTGTTGTTTTTTTGGTTGTTTGGGCATTTTTTTATTGGGTTTTTGTTGGGTTTTCTTCTGGGGATTTTTTGCTTGTTTCTTTTGGTTTTTAACACCCTGAAGTTTCCACTTCATGCACTATGGGAAAACAAAGCACGATAAAGCAGGAGATTTGTTTCCCTTAGCCAGAAAACCAGAAAGAGCACAGTCATCTTAGGAGTACCCCATCTTACAGGCTAGCCAATAAAAAGCACATTGAAAGCCTGGTAGCACACATGCAAAAAGAAAGAAAAGGAGAAAAAAGCAAGTTCATTATTTTGAAACTATGAGATGGAAACAAAAAATAATCCAAGTCTGGCTCATTCACTGAACATTTTGCCTCACATTCCAGTTAGGATAATGCTGCGTGTGAATAGAACAAAAAGACATTCAGGCACCTAAAATACTAGAACAGGACAATACAAGCTACAGAATCCGAACAGAAAACAATCAACTGTTCACTGTGAAAAATCCCTCCCATTGTAAAAAGGAAAGAATTGGCAATTTAAATCACAGGTTCAGCAGCAAAATGTGTTTAGTGAATCAGTGGATCCTGAGTTTTTTTGGTAGCATACAATCAAGAGAGGGGAAAAGCGAAAACCAAACCATTCTGTCAGCTTACTTGACTCTGAATTATTCTGGTTTTTGCTCATTCTTACAGCTTGGGGATTCGTTCAGTTGGTTGGTTTAGCCTAACCACATGAAGCCTGAGAGAGGGTAACTTTCTCTGAAGGACAGACAAGTGCTGAAACTATGAGAAGATCACACATATAAAGCTATGAAAACATGTATTTCAAATGCGAATTAGGTTTCTAATTACTGATAGACAGGAGTTCCAAATAACCTTCTAAGGAGAAATTTTGGTGAAGAACTTATGACTTGATAATATTCAGGAGATATGACAGAACCAACCCTTTGAACTTCAGAGAGGAATCCAGATCATGTCTCACAATCTTGTCTTATGATCTGATGGGAGATGTGGTTGCTATTTTCATCATTTACATTGCCTCACACTCACTGGCTTCTGACAGGTACTTAGAAGAATCTGAAAGCAATTGGTTTTTTTCCCCTGTGTGCATAGAACTGTTGTCCGTAACTTCTGAGTATAACCTCTTCTCAATTTTTCTGAATGCTGGAGATCAACTGCCAAGTAAGACTTTGGTGGGAGGGAGAAGGGCCTTCTGTTGTTCACTGTGGATGGCGTTTGGCCCTCTGGATATTATGTGCGAAACAAAGAGAAGTATTGCCTCTGCCAGAGTGACACACCTCACACCTGGCCTCTTTCACCTTAATCCTGTGAGACTTTGTATGATGAGTTTTGGTCTTCAACTGACAGCCAGTATTTGCTACTGCCAAGAAGCTTGTCTGCATGGTTACAGCTTAGGTAACAGCAGACATCTTCCACCATCTGCAACTGCAGAGAGATGAATAACGATGTAAATGATCCTTTCCAGTTTTTCCCTTTCCTAATTAAGAGAATCTACATTCGATTCACTAAAGCCATCTGTGTGACAATTATCTTACTGTGCAAGCTCTGGAGCAGTTTTCCTCATCCAGAACCTCATCTTTTTTGATCCTGTTGTTACTGATCAGGCCTAATCTAAAGTTCCAGCTCTCTGAAATGTACACTTCCTTACAGGCTGGACTGTGACTACTGTGCCTAACTACAAAGGTATTTTGAAATTACAACGGCAATGTTACTCAAATTCTTCAATTCTCTAGCTGCCTCTAATAAGGATCTTCTGCTTCTCTCACTCTTGAGTTATTCTATTCCTCTGTTTTTCAAATTGTTCATGCAATGCAGAAGATCCTTCAAAAGACTGAAGAAGAAACTAATTTGTCCAACTTTCTTGAAAACTGTCTGCTGTTTACTTCTTACAAGGCATTGCTATCTACTTCCAGGTCACAAAGTGAAAGTACTGTTTCCACCCAGTTAATAGAATGACTAATTACCTTTTCTAGAAAGTTGGAACATAAATTTCTCCTGTATCATCCAGTTTAAGCCTTTTCTTTATTATTACCCACCACCAAAATTTAAAGGCTTTGCCAGACCACCATTTCCCAGAAAGAAAGAGCATGAAACACGACCTTTTCCTTAAGGTACAATTCTTAGTGACATGAAGGTCGAAGATGCAGCATTTACATTTAGCTACTCAACAAGAAAACTAGTTTACCAGCCAGTACTGCAGTACTCTAGAGAAAACAGATATATACACTTGGACAGGTGTTCTCCAAAACGTATTTTTAATGTAATCTGCATTTGGAGCCTAAAGAGAGTAAGAGCAGAGAAATATGCTTGTTATTCCTTTTTTACATTACTGTTAAAGCTAAATTACTTCACGTAAAAAAGAAACAGCAATATTTCCATACACGGAGATAGCCCTGCATAGGAAGTCTTTGCAATAGAATGGAACAAATACAACGTTAGTTAAAATCAAACCAACAACAGCTTTTTGCTCTGCCCTCACTGAGGGCTCAACAGTAACTTTTACACTCAAAGCCAAGAAATATGAGCAGTCTAGTATGTCTCTCACCAAAATTACCAAAATTACTTTGAAGTGTTAAATACCAGTTGGCTTCACTATAGTCACAGAAGGTAAAATTAGTGTTTAGTCTACTTTTTCATGCTTCTCAACTTTTTAGAGTATAACAGTCATTCCACTCTATATTTCAAAGCACAAGGATGCTATTTTGAGAGCAGCCATATCCTGCCACTGTCACCTTGCAGCTAATACAAAACTGAGGAGAGGCACGCTTTTCCTCAAAAGGTTTTTATCTAATTACAAATCCTCCTGTAAGGATTTTGCTATAGCACTGCATTCCTTTCTTTAAAGTAGTGTTTGTAAAAATAGAAAGAGATTAATTTTAACCAGTTGCAAAACACTTTTTAAAAGACAGCTCTCTGTGGACTGAGGAAATACACAAAACTACTTCCTTTCCAGGGACTTTTGTGAAGTATACATGGAAAACTAACCACAATGTTGCCTTGCATTTCAGAAAGTGTCTTTACACTGCAATTAACAAACAGAACAGAGACACTGCAGACAGCTGGAATCTTGTGACCAGCCTAAGTGATACAAAAATAGGGATATAATTTTAGATTGCTTTTTATGAGAATAGCTTTTATCTTCCTTGTTGAAGGACTTCAGTTGAGACCCACAATGATTAGAAGAAAAGCTGCTTTATGCATTTACCCCTTTCCCCCAAAAATATAACTTAGAGGTCTCAACAAGCAAGGAGCTATCGGTTGCTTTGTGTCTAGTGAGCCATACCTGTAAGTTGTTTAATCAATTTAAAATGTGTTTCATCCCTGCAGGGCATATAATTATTTCTGCAGTGTTCTCAGCATTCTTCTGTGTCAGTAGCTCAGAAGCAGTATGTTTCATCAGAAAAAAACAGCGAATAGGAAGAAAAAAGAACAATGGTAGAAGAATGAGTTAAATATGTTACAAAATTAAAATTAAGACAAATAAAACAGAGCAGTGTAAACACACTTGTCTAAATGCAAAGTGGCCATAAATGCATGAACTCATCTGCCAGGGCACCCAAGTCCCAGTTATCTGGCAAGGTAAGTATTCTCTTCAGCAGACAGCTTCATCACCATGAAAAATTAAATTCAGCATGGAGGTGATAAATCCTTTGGACTGATGCACATCAGTAGATATTTAGACAGAAATTCGTGCAATAATCAGCATGTACTAATAGACTGGTTTGTTTCTAAAGAGCAGCTAACACAGTAAGCCTTTCTTGTAGCAATATTCACTAGTTTTACATAAAACTAATAGTGATATGCTTTCACTTTTGGGAATGCTGTCCATTTAAAAAATTGCTAACAATTAACAATTTTTACATTATATTTCTGGACTAATGATCATAAATCATAGAATGATTTGAGTTGGCAGGGACCTTAAAGATCATCTAGTTCCAACCTCTCTGCCATGGGAAGGGATACCTTCCATGAGACCAGGTTGCTCAGAGCCCCACCCAGCCTGGCCTTGAACACTTCCAGGGATCGGGCATCCACAACTCCTCTGGGCAACCTGTGCCAGTGCCTCACCACCCTCACAGTAAAAAAATTCTGCCCTACATCTAAGCTAAATCTAACCCTTTTCAGTTCAAAGTCATTCCCCCTCGTCCTTTCACATGACCTTGTAGAAAATTGCTCTCCAGCTCTTTTGTAGCCCCCTTCAGGTAGTGGAAGGTCCTGTAAGGTCTCCCTGTAGCCCTCTCTTCCTCAGCCTGAACAACCAACTAATAATATCCAACTAATTTTAAACAGGGCAATTGTCAGTTAGAAAGACAGAAATTTAAACTAAAACCACTGACGTGCAGAACAGATTCTAAAGTAAAAAATTCCAAAATCCCCTTTCTCTGTGACCTATACAAAAATAATTATTTTTATGACTTGATGTATAATGTATTTCTAGCATGGTATGATTTGCTAATTATCCCCACTTACACAGTAGCAGAAAAGCATTACAATACATAAATTCAAAAGCCAAAGTACATGTCCTCACAAATGAAAAGCTGAGTGGCATGCGTCTTAAGCATTACAAATCACAGCAATTCAGTCAACTGACAAGAGTTTAGTCTTGTGTGATGCAAGAGAAACCTGCATCCTGGCCTGTATCAGCAATAGTGTGGCCAGCAGGATCAGGGCAGTGATTGTCCCCCTGTACTGGGCACCAGTGAAGCCATGCCTCCAGTGCTGTGTTCAGTTTTGGGTCCCTCACTACAAGAAAGATACTGAGGTGCTGGAGCATGTCCGGAGAAGGGCAGAGGAGCTGGGGAAGGGTTTGGAGCACGAGTTTGATGAGGAGCAGCTGAGGGAACTGGGGTTGTTCAGCCTGGAGAAAAGGAGGTTCAACAGAGAACTTAGCACTCTCTACAACTACTTGGAAAGGAGCTTGTGGCAAGGTGGGGGTTGGCCTCTTCTCCTGAGCAACAAGTGATATAAAAAGAAGAAATGGCCTCAAGTTGAATTAGGGGAGATATAGATAGGATATTAGGAAAAATTTCTCCAAAAGGGTGGTTAAAAATGGAATAGGCTGCCCAGGGAAGCAGGTGAATCACCATGGCTGGAGGTATTTGAAAGATATGTAGATGTGGCACTTAAGGACATGGTTTAGTGCTGGACTTGGCAGTGCTGGGTTAAGGATTGGACTCAATGATCTTAAGGATCTTTTCCAACCTAAATGATTCTATGATTCGCACAATTTTTTACAACATAGACACAGCAAGGGACAAATCGGTGAAAATTGCTTCAAAATAGCAAGTCTAATAGTGACAATACACAAACAGCATTCAACATATCTTTGCTTAAAAACATCCCCATAAGTTTTGCAAGAATGCTAAGCTAGTAGGCACCTGTATACTGCTGTACACTGGCAGGAATGCCAAAACAGACCATAAACAAGGAAAGGCTATTCTTACATGCTCCCAAGACATGTTCTTCCTCAAGTTCAATCATAAATGACAAAAATGTTCTGACATCAACTTAAAAATTAAAGTATTAAAAAGACCCTCCTAACCTAATTAATTTGGATTCTAAATATCTCTTATCTCTGACAAAGGCATAAAACAAATTGTTGGATTTCTGGAGCAAGAACCCCATAGGTACACTTACTGCCCACCACTGAGATGAAACATGAAGTCAAAAATACCCAATATGCTAGACAACTAAATTTGCAAGTAAACTGTATCCTATCCAACAGAAATTAATTTCACTTTAAGACATTTGTAGGGCTAATGTGCCATAATAAATCCTACTATTAATCAACAGTAAAGTGCTGAATTATATTAATTACCTGAATCGCACTCACATTTATGATCTTCATTTATAGACTTCTTATCAAGTCAAAAGAGCCCTTTCTCTTGTAAAAGCTAAGCTGCTGTGCAAATATTATAAAAAATAGGTACTTTAATTAGGAGCTATATACACAACAGAACTTCTGCTTTTGTTAAGTATAACTGACATAGTAGAGATGAAAAATCCATGCAAGTATTTATAAAGATACTTAAAATGAAGAAAAAAGGACACTGCTATAGAACTTTCAATACTCTGGCAGACAGCCACTTACTACACTAGATGATGTCTAGATCTGACTGATAAACACCATGCCATCAACATGCTTTAGTTTTCTCTTGTAGCTAAAGTTGATTTGCAGATTTTAAAGCAGAGCATATATTTGACCTATTTCTCATTAAAAGTTTATCATTAAAGTTTGAGGTTAAACTTTGAGCGAACTTCACATCCAGTCACATAACCGGCACGAGCAAGATGTTAGTGCACAGGGGAAGGTGTCAGTTGTACATAATGAGGACTCTTCCCCCAGCTGCATGATGCAATAGAACAATTTTCAGATTTAAAGTTCAAGTGGACTACAATCAGAAAAAGCAAGGTTTTCTTCTCCCAAATTTAGGACAAATTTCCAGAGGATCAAAATGAAAGCAACCTCAGTTACAGCAGCCAAAAAAGTCAAACCCAAGTTTGGAGAGCTGATAAATAACTCCAAAATTCATCATGCTATGAAGACAGCATTCTGAAGAGAGCTCCAAATAAACTGCAAAACAAGATTGGCATTTAAGTTGAAATTGGCCAAGGGCTGCATAGAAATATGCTCACACACAACAGTCATGGTTAAGCCAGTGCATAGAGAAGATAAAAGCACTTATGGTAGTTGCAAATGTTAACAAGTCCATACAACTTGCACAGTTTAGCAATGAGTCCATAGAAAAAGAAGAGAGTAAGAGTAGAAACGCTTAAGCAAAACCAAAAAAAGATGACCTTCCAACCGTATAAAATCCACATAACAGTTATAGTAAAAAGACATCAGTGGAAAATACTCAACGCAGTCCCAAACACCCAACAGGCAAATAAGACCAGAAAAGACAAGCCTTTGGCAGACAATTTAAAAAGTCTAAATATGGCATTACATTTCTAAAGAATCCACAAAATATATTATATGGCATATTCATATTAAATACTCTGCAGATCTGATGCTAACAACACTAGCCGATGAGAGCAGAACAGAGCAAGCTAAGGGAACGCTGGTGTATCACAACAGTGCTCAAGGAAAATATCACCATGTCGTGCTTCAGAAACAGTGCTCTGGGACACCACGCTATCATCTATGGAGCAAAACAAAGTTCTCTAGTTTTTCAGGGATATGCCCTGCATAGGATATGTTATGATTCACTATTACACGAGCAGCAAGACATTGCAAAGTAGTATGATTTATGGGCTGGATTAAATTTTTTGCTATTTCCTTCTCATCCAGCAAATCAGTAGCTGTTTGTTTCTGTGAGTTTGTGGCATCGAAATGTGAACCTGACTTGATAAGAAGATTCATGATGTCCGGATGGTTGTTCAGTGCAGCAATGTGTAATGGACTGTTGTTATCGGAGTCTCTGACATTTACATCAGCACCACATTCCACCAGGATAGCAGTAACTTGTAGAGACGGGAATTTACAAACTGGGTAGCGACCAACGCATGTAGTATTATTGTCAACAGCAAGGTGAAGTGGACTGAAGTTATTCTTTCCTCTAGGCTGAAGCTTAAGAAACTTGTAAATAGTTTGTTTCTTAAAATGCTCCTGTTCTGAGCTGCAAGGTACTTTCTCCAACAAGCAAACTAAATGCAAAATGATGGAAAGGGCTTTGTTCAGCTGTATTGGATCAGGAAGACATTGGGTTTGTTTCATGGCCCGTTCTATTTCAAGAACGCTTTTGCACAGTATACCCATCAGATCATCAAAAGTGACAGTAGTGCCAAGCAGGCCTTTTGCCCTATCCTGAAGCATGAAGGAGAAAAGTTCAGCAAATGATAGCAAACTGCTGGCTGTCATAGGGCTAAGTGGATCAAGATTGCTCTGCTGCATGTCCAAAGCATATTTCCATAAGTTGATGCAACGCTTGAAGTTTCCAGAGTCTGCATACACAGCACCTCTGTATCTAATATAGTAGGATGTGTCTGGGTGAGAAGGGCCAAGAATACGCTCTCTAATTAATAATGCTTGCATTCTCATTTCATCTGGGTCTGCAATAAGATTTTCTAGCTCTTCTGAGCTGTTTACCTCTTTAGCATAATCATAAGCCATAATTAGTGTTTGTGGCACAGGTTTGCTGAGGATATTAGTCCTATCACTGTATCTCATTTCCATAGCTCTCTTCCAGTATTTCAAAGCACCAAGTAGATCTCTCTTTTTGTCCACAAATGTTGCTCCTAGAAGTTCCAGGGCATTTATGCGCTCAGCCTTACTAGTCTGTACATGCTGGGTCAGAAAGTCCACTATATTCGTGTGGCCTGTCACACTGGCTGACAGAAGGGGAGTCATTCCATAACCATCCTTTTCCATTTTAGCACAATACTTGAGAAGCATCTTCATGATCTCCAAACTTCCAGATTCTGCACAGTCATGTAATGCTGTATTTCCTGCAAGAGAACAAACACAATTACACAAATTGTATCAAATTACCGTCCAAATCTCACCATGTTAATAGTTAAAAAATGTAAAAAAAAAAAAATATTAATAGTTTCAAATTAGCTTTTATTTCCCCATTCAAGTAATATGAAAGCAAGGCTGCCAGGCAGATATAAAAATCAAAATGTTTGATATTATTGCCTGAAAAAATTAAACAGATTTAAAAAAAAAACACAAACCAGAACTAAAATGGAATTCTTCACTATATAAAAGCACAGGAGCAGGCAATTCCATTAACAAAAGTCAAGCAAATGGGACAGGAGATCTATTTGGTTGGACAGAGAACTCCTCAGAGAGCTCAAGAGGAAAAAGAAATCGTATGCTTTCTGGAAACACGGCAGGAATTTGACAGAGCTGTGGCTCATATATGCAGTGGCCAAGATGCAAAAGGCCAAAGCTCAATCAGAGTTGAAACTGACCAGTATTGTGCCCGACAACAAGAAGGGTTTTTTAAAGTACACTAGTAAAAAGAGGCAGTCTAAAGAATATACCAGATTGATACTTGTTGAAGATGGTCATCTGACTACTAAGGGTGAAGAAGTGTGGAGACATTCAATACTTTCTTTTGCCTTAGTCTTTAATAATACAGATAAACTGTCTTCTGCCCAGGCCCCAGATTTAGAGGATGACTTCAGGAATAGTGACTTCCCATTTGTTTAGACACTTCTCAGGGACTAGCTGTAGCAGCTGAATATTCAGAAGTCCACAGGACCTGATGGGATTTACCCCAGAGTACTGAAGAAGTTGATGGATGTTACGGCAGTACCCCTCTCCATCAGCTACCAAATGTCTTGGGAGTCTGGGGAGCTCCCCACTGACTAGAAGCTAACCAATGTTATTTCATAAGAAGGGCAAGAGAGATGACCCAGGAACCCACAGACCTGATAGTATCACCTCAACATGTGGAAAAATTATGGAGAAGATTATACTGAATGCTACTGTAAGGCATTTAAAGGACAATGCAATCAATGGGCACCATCAACTTGGGTTTACAAAGGAGTAGTCCTATTTTAACTAGTTTGATATCCTTCTAGAATAGGGTCACCCATCCAGCAGATGAAGGGAAGAGAGTGGATGTAGGATTTTTGCCTATTAGTGAGTTTTGCCTTTTTTGCCTTTTATACTGCCCCCCACAACATCCTCCTGGACAAGCTGTCCAACTGTGGGATGAGTAGGGTCATGGTGCACTGGGTGTAGAACTGTGTGAAGGACAGAACTCAAAGGATTGCAGTGAATAGGGCTACAGGTGGCTGGACACTGGTCACCAGAGGGATTCCTCAGGGCTCAATTCTAGGGCCAGTGCTGTTCAATATATTTGTCAGTGACCTGGATGCAGGAGTTGAATGCACCATTAGAGAGCTTGCTCATGATTCCAAACTGGAAGGTGCCGCTGACTCTCTCAAGGGACAAGAGGCCTTCCAGAAGGATCTGGATAAATCGGTGTACTGAGGAATCATCAAGAGCACGAAATTTAAGAACAGACACTGGACACTGCCCCTGGCATTGAGCAGCATCTGGCACAAACACAAATTGGGAGAGGAGTGGCTGGAGAGCAGCCCTGCAGAAAGAGACCTGGGGGGTGCTGGTTGGCAGCAGGCTCAGTGTGAGTCACCAGGACACCAGGGCAAACCCCATCCAGAGGTGCATCAAACACCTCTGGATGCACCTCAAGCCCAGCCAGCCAGCCCACGGAGGCAATTATCCTGCTGTTCATCACACTGGCACTGCCTTCCCTGGAGCACTGTGAGCAGTCCTGGGCCCCACAATTTAAGAAGGATGTGAAAGTCTTTGGATGCACCCAGAAGAAGGCAACCAAGCTGGTGACAGGGCTAGAAGGAATGTCCTGTGAGGAGCTGCTAAGAACTCTGGATTTGTCAAGTTTGAAGAAATGGATGCTGAAGGGTGATCTTGTTGCTCTCTACAGCTTCCTGAGGAGAAGTGGAGGAGGAGGTGCCCCGGTATCCAGTGACAGGACACATGGGAATGGCTCAAAAGGAGAAATTCAGACTTGACAAAAGGAAACTTCTTTGCTGAGAAGAGTCCAAACACTGAAGAGGCTTCCTCCAGAGGTGTTTGATTCCCCAAGTCTCCCAGTGTTTCAGATGCTTTTGGTCAATGTCCTTACTGATTTGATTCAGTTTTTAATTAGCTAAAAATTGGTCAAGCAGTTGGACTAGATGGTCAATATTCATATTGCAGTCTCTTCCAGCTGGAATAATCTATTCCATAAGGGATTTTGTATCTGCTTTCAAGTATGAAACAGAAACTTAAGCTGGCTATCTCCATGTTACTTCACTTTTCCCACTTCCCTTGTTATATTACCCTTCCTCTCAATCTCCAGCAATTATTAAAAAATAGTGGCTTCGGTATGAAAATTAAAGCTGGGCTAACCCAATATTTGCTTTGTTTTCACCTACCCTATAGTTCTTCCTCTCTTCTCTGCCATGTCTATTGATTTTCATGTTTTGAAGCAACGACTTTACACAATGGAAAACACAACCCATCACAACACACCCTTCATCTCAGCTGGGACCTTTGAGACTGCTAGTATATTCTAAAGGAACAGGATATTTTGTCAAGGGAATGTATACACTCAGACAAACTATTCTTAATACTTTCTTAGGCCTTTATGCTTAACTCCCACTTTAACCCCTTTGCTCTTTTTGTTAGGATTCCCAAAGACAAGAAGGAGAAAACCACCCCCAGCACACAACATGCAGACATCTATGTTATAAGCAACTTACGATTTACATGCAGATTTTTTTTCATCAGCATGACGTTGCATAATCTTTTATATTTAATGGCATTCCAGTTCCAATACCATGTGGGGAAATTTCTAGTAAGTACTAGTGCCACTTGTTTGAAAATATTCACAGAAAATTAGAAAGCAAGTATTGGACACCACAGCTTAATATCAAACTATTAGGCTGCAACTAGATGAAGGTTTTACTTAGCTTCAGATATGCACACTTCATTGGAGGAGATGAAAAAAATGGAGACAAAGTCTCCAGGCCCCCTCCTAACATAGCCAAGTCTCTTATGTGGTTGACTGCTTTTAAAACCACACAATTTACATCTACCTTTATATTATATTATACGTATTACAGACTCAGGCATAGAAGTTTCTCAGCTTCACAAAAAATTACTTAACAGAAAGTTAATGTTAATATCTGCCCCCCAATCTGATTCAGATCTATATCGTTAGCCCTGCAAATTCAGTTAACTGCTCATCAGATCATCAGTTTCTGTGACACTGCTAGCAAGTTTCCACATTCACAAAGGACACCTCCTTTTCTAATGGTTCTCTGCCCATTCCTAGTAATAAGATTGGCTTTTAAGACAGTTTCAGGAAACTTCCTTATTTCTATTTTTGGTAGGCTTTTGTTTTAAATGCCAACAAGACAGAGATACGCACAGAGGCTTCCTGTTGTATTTCCAGTCTCTAAGTAAACTACTATGGGTTACGAAAGAAAGCACTAGAAATCTTCAGGTCATGTGAGGGTTAACAGTGTATTTGTAGTCTATGGATCTAAACCGTTCCTATTTATCTTCATACACTTTCATTTTTTTTCCAGACTCTGATATCTAGAATGCATACTTCACTCGTTATACTAAAGTGTTTAATTAATGAAACTCTAGTCAAAAGCGTGTCTGAGATCTGTTTTAAAAGCCTAACAGTGCATAGAAATAAATTAAAACTAAAAGTGAAGTCTTTCTACTAATACATTCTTTCTGCCAAAAATGTATTGTTTACACTGGTTTAAATATGTCAAATTCCAAAGCAAAACATGTGACATTCATATATATTTAAGTTTATAAGAAACAGTATTTCATACTTATTAAATACACTTCAGAAACAGTAAATATGTTCCATTTACAAATCAGTGGTAAGAACTTAATGGAGGTCTACACATAATTTTGACACCTTGTAGCTTTTACATATGTAACTTCATAGCACACTTACCTTCTTTCTAACAAGGCACAGTAAGAGTAAATAAAGTTGAAGGAAAAAAAAACAAACAGGAAAGCAAAATTCAGAAGTATCTGGTCAAACCATAATTACTCTCCTCTAAATTCAATACCCTCTTTCACCAGCAGATCCAGACACCTTAGGTCCACAATATAGAACTCTATTCTGTGTTTTATATTAGCAGATTATCACACAGCAACTTGTTTTTATCTTCTGTTGTCAAGCCACCAAGACAGAAAATGTTCATCTAATGCTTTGCAAGTTCTGGTATGCAGAAGAAGGATGTATAGACTCAAAGACTGATTAGATTAATATTTTCTAATGGGCACTGGGCATTTTGCTGTGGTTTCATCACTAGGATCCAACACATCCCCTCCTCACTCCTTCTCTCCCTATCTTTCAGTTCTCAAAACTTCACATGTAAATTATCTCCTGCTCCTTCCTCAAACTGTTTTGTGAACTATCTGAAAAAGAACTCACAGCACATTTTAAAGCCTCTCTGTTGCTCTCAATTCCAGCAACTAGAAAAATATCAGTAACAGAATAAGAACAGAGTTATCCAGAACAAACAGAGTCTCAATCCAGGCCCAGCAGATGTCAAAATTTAGCTGACGCACTAATCAAATTCATACAAAAGATGAGTAAAAAGTTATTTTCAAAAGCCTATGACTCAAGCTTTTGCAATTATAGCAGTTATGAACATATTTTGTCCCCTGAACCATATTTTAAGAGCAAAATTCAAACATTTTAAGAAAAAGCCACAGAAAATATGAGATTGCTTCATTTATTGACAGTGAACTTAACTTGGAAAATATTCTTTTCCTGAAACACTTCTGAATAGTGGCCAGTGATTTTACAAGCATTTACTAACAAGTAAGCTGACTAAGACATCCCAACAGAAAGTAGCCCCTGAAACTACCTGTTAGATCGAGATTTATAAAGCTAAATCTAGCTCATACAAAGGGAAGTGATTTTCCACCTTTGTAATACCTCAGGCAATTTTTAACATTAATATCATTAAGTCAATTAGAGGTCTGGCCACACTACAATCTACCGAGACCAACAAAATTTTCAATTACAGAAGTAGAGATTTAAGCAAATTTAGGTGGATCGAAAGTTGGTGAATTTGGCACACACAGCTTATGAACTATAATTCCCTCTGTCTTTATGTGATATCACAGACTAGAAAACTGTCAATATGCCAACTAAGAAAGGACAAGATCTTAACACTTCTAAGAGACGAAAATGTCAAACGCAGACCAATATACAAACTTACCAATACACATACATTTTAATTCTTCTTGCTATGCTGCTGAAAGTCTAGTTAAAATGGAACTACCGCAGTCAATCCAGAAGTAAAGAATGGCTGCTCCCTCAGACCATCTTCAATTCTGCATTTAATGATAAAGGCAAAACCAGATGCACACGGGTGTTGGCTGAACCAGCAGTTAACATAGCTGTTTCAGGGTGTACTCAACTCCATACACCACCCTTCACAGCAGAGCTCTGACACTGGCAGCTGTTTCTACCTTCAAGTCAATATTTTTAAGATATTTTAAAAATTGTAACTTGAAAGTTTATTAAAGACAAATAAGCCAAAAGGTATCAGTAACAACAAAGTTCTCACTATTGTTTCACAACCATTAATATATATTTTGCTAGCTTTGACAACCACAACCGCGCCAGCTATTCATGCTACATACTACAAATCCATCACCATGTAATGCTGCTTTTTACACTCTTTTATCAATCGCTAAGCATACTCACTATGACTGAAAAAGATCCACACAATATAAGTCTGGCCATTGTCCAGGTAAACTCAATCCAGCAGTCTGTATGCCATTAATTTACAACACAGCTATGCAGAACATGTGGAAATATGCTTAAGACTCCAAGGAATTTCACTGCTCTAACTGGATGCTCTAAATTTAAAACAATTCAGTCTTTTTATTGATATTACATTTACTGATTTCAGTTTAAACAGCTGCTACTGACAGCCTATCATAAGTAGTGTCATTTTTCAGTTATTTATACTGCAGTAGCCCTTAGAATTAAAATAACAGTTTATATTATGCCATGTATAAACTAATAATACAAGGCCATCACCACTAATTTTTAGTGGCTGCACCTCACTGAGGTTTGACTGGATGGTACGTGTACAGCAGTGGGAAGAATACACCGTAAGAAACACAAGTTTCCGTAGAAAAGTGCCTAAGGTAGACAGTTGAGAGCTGCCAACTCAGAAAAAACCCCAAACATAAACTCGAACCTTAAGAAATAACACTGCAAGCCATCTACACCTAGCAACCATCAAGTGTTAAATTTGAGGAAGAATTTGAAAGAAAACATGGGAGTGGCCTTAATGTGTATATCACAGGCTTGGCCACATATTGACCAGGAATTGAACAGTTCAAATAAATACAGCAAATCAACCACTATTCTGTGAATTAACTCATCCATTTCAAAACACTACATTGTCTATAGTGTCACTATAGTCACTACATGGTCTATAGTGATAAATAGTGGCTGAACAGAATTCACCAGTTAATTCAATTTTTGTAACATTATCTATTCAGTAACAAACTAAAAATCAACGTTATATCTATTGCTGTATTAAAGGAAAAAGGCCAAAAATATGTAAAAGTAATTTGAAAGTCATTCTCTTTGATAAGCAATTTTCCAAGAGACACATAGGATGGTGTTGGTCAAATTAAAAGTATTTTTTTAAAGGAGGGAATGATTTTTTCAAAGTAGGTTTCATTTAATTTTTTTAATCGATTTTTAATGGCAAAATGACCAGTAGGAATTCAATCACATAATCAAAGATAGCTAGTGTTACCATAACATGACAGGTTCCTCCTTGCACAGGCAAAAAACTGGACTGCAAATGTTCTGGTAGTCCCAATACTTCCCTGCTAAATATTGAGCGTCACTATATTGTATTGCTAATACTGCTTACAAACTGCTTCTATCTGTATGAGCTTTACTATTCACATTACCTAATAACTTCTTCTTATTATAAACAGCAAAAGGAAACAGAATAACCCCAACTCCAATCCTTCCAAATCTCGCAGATACAAAGCTGGGAAAAAGGTAAGGCTAGTTGGCACCGTATCTTCACATTTTACTCTTTTGTTCACAGCACTCCTTTAAAAGTAGTTATGAACATTACAGAAACACTTCATGTATCACGGAGCTAATTTTCTTGCTACACAGTGTTTCCAAAAGCTTACTGTAGTGGGGGTGGGTATTCAAATTCATAAGGAGGACAGGCCTTTCTATGTCGGAAGCAAGTAATTCCCAAAATAGACTGATAGCTTGTGACAAGGGAATGAAAGAAAATGAAGCCATGACACAGAAAGTGATTTGACTTGATCTGCAACCAATTAAGTGCATCCACTTCCTAATATTTCATGTATTCATGTAAAATGCTTTATCAAATTTCCACGTTGTAAAACTTACATTAAAACTTAACACCAATCTGATTTTATACCCAAGACCATTAACCATAAAAGAAAAAAAAGTATTCATTTATATGATTGACCAGTGTGTAAAATTAACCACTTGTATATATTTTTGCAGCCTTACAGATGAATCAATCACTTTTATGAAGTTAAATTTTTCATGTAACATTCATTTCTCTTTCTATCACAGCGCTTGAAGTAATTCAGTCTTCCAAGAGTCTTTACTGATTTAAAAGTATTGCCAGATAGATACAAACACATACAGTGCACAAGAAAACACATCCTTATGCGAGTGAATAAAAACTAAATGTCTTTCCTTCAAGAAACTAACTAAAAAATGCAAAGAACTGCTAATCTCAACAATTTATTTTAATCTAATTTCCATATGCTGTAAGGGAATAATTGCTGTCTTGCTCACTGAAGTACTTCATGAGAACTTGTATTATCAAGATTACCAATTATTAAATAAATAACAACATGCTGTTACTTATTTAATTTCAACAAAAACTTTTTAGTTAGAATTAAACTTAAGCTGTATCTTCATCTGCCTTATTTTACTTACAGATGTTCCTCCTGAAGTTCAGTTTCCACACATGGTCACACACAAAATATCTACAAGTTTCAGTGCCCTGTACCATGTAATACCTACCAAAAAAGGAAAATAAAGCAACACACCCCGCCTCCAAAAAAAAAAAAAAATACAGCCCACTTTTAAAGCAAG
>VZTE01006152.1:177084-193252 GCA_013397775.1 Eulacestoma nigropectus | reverse complement strand
CCCAGGGCCGGCCCTGCGCAGGGGGCGGTGCGGCCCCGCCGCGGCCAATCAGAGCCACGCCCGGCGCGGCCGGGGGCGGGACTACGCCGCCGCTCGGGGGCGCCGGCGGGCACAGTCGGCCGCTAGGGGGCGGCGGGGAGCAGCAGCGCGGGGGGGCCCGGGGGTCTGCAGGGTGCAAAGATCCCGCAGCAGTGATTTGGACGTGCACTTTATAGACACGTCGTGGGCTCTGTACGGACACATCTTTGCTTTGTACGGCGCTGCTGGGTCCCGTTCTCTGCTCCGCAGCACGAGGGAGACAAGGAGCTACGGGAGAGGGTCCGTGGAGGCCACAAAGTTGAAGAGGGATCTGGAGCATCTATCTTACGAGGGCAGACTGTGGGAGCTGGGCCTGTTCAGTCTGGAGAAGACTGAGAGAGGATCTCATCAATGCATACAAATATCTCAAAGGCGGGTGCCAAGAGGATGGTGCCAGGCTCTTCCCAGTAGTCCTCAGTGATAGTATGAGGAGTAATGGCCATAAACTAAAACACAAGGAATTCCAACTCAGCCTGAGGAAGAGCTTTACACTGAGGGTGGCAGAGCACTGGAACAGGCTGCCCAGGGAGGTCTCCCTCTCTGGAGACATTCAAAACCCACCTGGATGCATTCCTGTGTAACCTGCTGGACATGACCCTGCTTTGGCTGGGGCATTGGACTGAATGATCTCCAGAGGTCCCTTCTCATCCCTAACCATTTTATGATTCTGTGATTCTGTACATACATGTTTCATGAACTAAAAAATTTTGGGTTAAAGGCCCAATTTTTGCAGCTCACAGGGTGTTCTGGCCCTGGAGAACGTTGCTGTTTGGTGCAAAATTTGCTTTTCTTGATTGAGATTGCACATGGCTTGCTACAGGCTCAAGATGTGGTATTTACTTTATTGCTATGAAAGTGAGAAAAATCCTAAAAGAGCTGCACCTGAGCAAGGGAATGTAAATTCTGTCACAAACAAGGATGTTACCTGCAAGCCTCAGAAAGGAGTCACATGCAGAAACAAACTCAGAGAAGGCCCATAAGCATTAATGGGCCATAATTTGGACATCAGTTTGAAATGCAATCTAGTAGCTTCCTCACTCCAAAAAAAAAGGAAAAAAAAAAAAGAAGAGAGAGAGAGAAAAAACAGTTCTATTTGCAATTTTATGTACAAAAGCAGTGTATCAGAGACCGGATGGCCCTTTGTCCCTTTGTACCCAGCGCTGGCAAGATGGTGCATAGGCTGGTGATTGTTTTGTCTGCTAGACTCAGAAGAAGAAAGATCATAAGAAACTGATGGGAATTTAGAGAAAAACCATTAAATTTTTTAAGGAAATGGTGGCATTAATTTGTGGAGAGGGGTTAAAAGATATAACTGTACGAAAAAGCTAAATTAAAAGTAGGTGAGGGAAAGAAGAAAAGAACTTTTTCAAGAAATGTGAGTGCAGTGGAGGATTTATTTGAAGAGATTTATCAGGTGTAGTCAACAGCAACTGGAAACAAAATGAACAGATGAAAGGGCATACTTAGCATCAAAAATAATATCCTGGTAGGGAGGCTCTGTCAAGCCAGAAAAATACTTTGAAAGTTGTTGGAGCTAATTGTTAGCCATGGTGGGCTGTGCAGATGATAGCATGTGTAAATAAGGTTCTCTAGGGAACAGTTCTGTGCTGGAGGGAACACGGAGGTGATAACTTGACTGACCTTCCCCCTTCAGTCGCTGGAGTTTTCAGGGCAGGAGTAAGCAGTGCAGTCAGCACTGATGGGCTTGCAAGCTACAGGGCAGTGAGCCTGCTAATGCTTCTGTGGGTGTCAAACACAGCCTGTCCTCACTCCCTCCCAGCTCTGCATTAGGCCAAGGTCCTGGGACAGGGTCCAGGGGAAGAATATTGGTCAAGTAGGCCAGAGGGGAATAGGAATGGCTTCTGCAGAGATGTAATGCCCGGACCATGGCAGAAGATAAACCCTTGCATGCAACCACAAGGCACACTGATGGGGAGTTTAGACACTGCCTGTCAGACCATTGGGCTTCTTTATGTAAAAGTATCTTGCTCCTGTGGCAAATAATAAGTCTGTCTTGATATTTCTGAAATCTACCTTGGAGTAACTACGTGTAGCCATCTATGAATTAAGCAGAGAAATTAATTATTAAATAAAATTTTACAGGAGTTATGCTTCTCTAAGTGTCCCTCTGCCATCTTTCTTTCATATCTCATTATACATACATCTTCAAGAATCATATAATCATATTTATACTTTAAAAAGGCCATTCTCTTGGCGTAAGTGGACTTCAGGAGGTCTGACAATGTGGCTGCCTCCTGGCTGCTGTTCTGTGAGTTTCACGCTTTCATACTGCCTCATGGAGGGAGCACTTGCTTGGCAGTACCTGGCTCTGGAGGCACTGAGAGCCAGCATGGTATGGCCCCAGCCTGCACTTCCCTCCTGCAGTTATTTTCTGGCTTCCAGAATGAACCTGAGCCCTGCTTCCCAGACTTAAAAAGCAAATATTTTGACCCTGTGTACCAGAAGCACCATAAAATATAAGCGATACCAATCTGTTCTTTAAGGTTTCAACTTCAATCACTCAGAGCTCGTCAATCTGTCATGGGCACACAGTGCCAGTGACAATTTCATTTGTCTTACCTCACCCTCTCTTTGGCCCCATGCCAGATGTAGGAAAAATGGCCCCATGCCTGTGGGGAAGAGGGGTGTTGATGTCAGGCTGGGATCTTTGGTGGTGCCACAAACACAGTGCATGCCATTGAAAAGAACAAGTCGGTCTTGATGCTTGTTCAGTTTTGCAGTTTCCCTCCTCAAAACCCTCTGGTTTTGAAAGCTGTGAATGGAGAATGGTGTTAAGTGAAATAGTGTTGCAGTTAGTTAGTTCTCACCTCAGGGTATTCTTGTCCTCACAGCTGTTCACGGTAGACAGAAGGGATTTGTCACATACACAAGGGACTAACTTGCTACCCACCTTGCAGACACCTGTGGTTTGGTGTGGAGCAGTTGTCCCCTCAATGTCTGGGTCACAGCTCTGTAGCACTGTGTCTCAGACACCAGTGCTTTACTGCATTCACGTCCCTCCTTCCAGATTGAAGAACTGATAATCATTTTGTGTACACATGGTAATACCGTAAGGAAAAAGTCACAGGTCCCTAGACAATTCTTGACAGTGCTTGGTCTGAACCAGGTGGAGGGTTTTCAAGATTGCCATTGCTAATATTTTGGAAGTCAGATTCTGATTTCAGCAAGAGATATGGTTGTAAAGTGCAGTATTTAGTTTCAGCCCTTCACCTCCTTATCCCTATGGCCCAAGGTGCAGAGGTTTCTTCATCCTCAAGTCAGACTATGCTCAGCAATACAGCAAAGAGAAATCAAATTCACTTCTTAGTTGTTAGCTTTGACACTAGAAGCCAAATATATGCATTAATACAGTGACAAAGACGTTCCTGCTAGCCAGTGCATGACCATACATGGCCTCTTCAGTATGGCATTCTGGTAGAAACTGCCCTAGGCTCCATAGCAGATCTTGAGCAGTAAGACTTGTAAATATACAGGGCAGGATTTCAATGTAACAAAATCAACTACCAGAGTAAGATTCACTACCAAAATAACATTTGCAAAATACAAGATAGTCTCAGATTCACCAGAACAGTGGTTTAAAGTTGACAGTTGTCTAAGATACAGTTTAAAAAAGAAAAAAAGAAAAAAAAAGGCAAGCATAAAAAAATAGCTTAGCCTTACAAATTAGCTGGCTTAGCTCATGGTACTTTAACTGTGCCATTATTAGGTAAAGTCAGGCGTGTTCATTTTGCTAGTCATGCTGGGATTGAACAGTGTTCTGCCATGGTGTGATCTTCTACCAGAGACATTTTGGGAATGCACTGTGATTTTGTTTACAATTGATTGGTTTGACTAATATTTAAGCTCTTTTAAACTGCAGATTGTGCCCTTCTGACATCAGAAGCCTCTGGTGTCCCTCAGGCTGTACCCATTCTGGTGTATTATAGATGTGAAACTTTCAGAACAGACTGCTCACAGTCTCCTTGCTGCCCTTTTTTGACACTACACAAATTATTCTCCTGTTATTTTCCTTTCTTAGCTCCCAGGCCAAGGAAAAGATGGGCCCAACAGTGTTGATAAACAGAATTTTAGCTATTGAATTCACAAGATTTCCACAGTGGGTGGAATGAAAAATACTTTACATCCTCTGCTTTCCAAGTATAGAACAGACATTTCACCTACAATGAAACCTACTAGGCTAGTCATGATACTTAGGAATATGCATACTTAACTCCCAGGCATTTTTACAGACCCCTCCGCTAATTCACTGCAGAGAAAAACTACAGAGCTGATCAGCCAGCAAGCACTCTGTGTTAACGGAATGTTCTAAAGGCTCCAGGGAGTTCGAAATAGTTGGGAGCAAGCATCCATGTGGTAAAGCTACTTTTCCTCAAATAGATGGCAGTAGAAAGGGGTGCCCAGGGGTAATTCGATGAATACTCCATTTACCGTAAGCCCCAGCCAGCACAATTGGAGAGAGCAAACAAAACAGAGTATGAGTGCTAGGCAACGGTCTGGATTGCGGCAAGCCACGCGCTGCAGCTCTCATGGAAGCTGCTGAGTGGCTGAGAGCACACGGGTAGGATTTCAGTCCTTGGCTTCAGATGCAAGTGCCGTAAGCATCCCTACATTTTAGTCATCTGCAGCTGTAACTGTCACTGGAAATCTGCAGAGGCATCAAGCTGTTCAGACTAGCTATGACCTTTTACACTGCCATATATCTCCTGAAACCATCCTGTCTGTCAGAAAGAATCCCAGTTGCCAGTGGTTTCTGGCCACGTGGGTGTGTATGTGAGTATGCATGGACGCTGTCACATGCTTACATGCTTTGGAAAGTTCTACTCTTGTTTTCTGCCTTCTAACCATTTCCATAAGCAGCTGGTCAGAGTCAAGTGTATGGCCTTTTAGTGAAGAGTTCTCTGGAGGTACCTTCCTACTAAAATCATGACTAGAGACTCTTTTGTTAGTCTATCTCTCATTGCTGACTCTAGCTTGACCCTGAAGAAAGATAGGGCATGGACTAACAGGAAAACTATTTCCAAACCTGGCTTAAGTCTGTGGTAGGAGGGAGAGGGTCAGTGACATAAGGCTCAGCTACTGAGTTTCTCAGTTCCCTTGTGCAGAGGTGTCTCTGCCTTTCTGGTGATTTTCTGGTAAGAACGACTGGTCTCATTTCAGCAGTAGTTCTCTTTGTGGAGCTGCTGTTGATCACAGCCATCCCCTTGGCATTGTCTCACATCCTTGAGTCCAGACAACCAGCCTGCTTGAGGAAAGTCCACAAGCTCTTAGCACTTGCCTTTGACAATGGGTTTCACATTTCTGCATTAGTCTACAACTGACACTCATGTAACCAATTTCTTCCTTATCTAGGCTGCCTGTTCCACTACTGCAGCATATAAGCATCTGCTCCATTTTCTTCTGCAAGCTGAATTACTGATACACATTTTACTGAGGCTTCTTGCAAGCATGCCTCAGAAGATTCAGTTAGAGCAGAGTGGAAATGTTTGCTTGGCTTTTAATGCTAGCTGCACTGAGCTCATTAAAGCTGTTCTTTACAGATTGCCTTAGTTTATTTAAGAATTATAAATCTCTGGGATATATGCCACTGGTACCTTGGGTAGCCAGGTACTGTCCTTGGTACGCTGGGTACCCCTGAACTCTGGCTATCAGCCAGGGATTGCAGGCAGACCATCCCCAGCAGTGAAATCTGAGGAGAAGCTGCCTTATCTCAGCTTTGGGTTTTGCTTTTTTTCCTCTCATTTAGTGGTTACACCAAATGAGATTGATGGTTTTCTGAGATGGAAGAGCTGCTGCTTTTACCTTGCCCTTTCTCTAAGGGATAAATACAGTGTGGGACGAGGTGGCAGCCGCAAGACTTCACACTTTCCACAGGTCAAGTTGACTGTAAAATGAATGCCAGAAGTTTTGCAATAGGATTGTGCTTTTAAGACAAAAAAAATAAAAATCCCAGAGAATGGCTTATTCCAGCTAATATGTCTCAGCACTTTTGCAGAAATCCTTATAGGCCGTCAGGCAGAAGAAAGAAAAATTTAAAATCACAAATATTCAGCTGCAGAGAAAGTCAAATAAACCATTAGGCATATGGAATGTGTTAGCTCTGTTTTCCATTGTACAATGCTTACAAGTCTTTGTAAATACGTGTAGCCTGCTGTGACATAAGGATCACTGTCTTCATTTAAAAGCTGAACATAGCAATGAACATCTCTGAATGCCTCACCTACTTTGGGGAGAGGGAGCTGAGACTGATGCCAGAGAGCATTTTTCCAGTGTGTTGCCTTGCTGTCCTGGTCCTTTGCCTCACCACAACGTTTCCTCATCTGTTTGGGCACTTCAGATTTCCAACCATTAATAAAGCATGTGCTTCAAACACTGCTATTGAACCAGGTGACCTTCATGCCTTGCCTGTGCCACCCTGGCCAGTATCCTTTCACTCAAGTCCACATGATGCTCAGCACCCCCAAGGTCTCTCCCCATCTCTGACCCTTTGCTCACTCCTGCCAGGATAAAGTATACAAAGGGGACAGGTGTTATCAAGGCAACATTGGGAATCTCCAGAGAGAGGAGACAATGTGGAGGCTGCTGGTTGCAGAGTGCTCTGAGATGCAGAAGAGAGTCTCTCTTGCAAATGCAATAGTCATGGCAACAGTTTTCTTCAGCTTTTCCTGCAGAGCAGTAATTCAGCTTTAGACATAATTCCATCTATTTGGTTTTTAGTCAAAACTCTGGAACTCTTTTCTTTTACCATTCCGAACACAGGGAAGGGTTGCTCAGCTTGCTTTTCCAGCAATAGCTTCAATGACTGTGTGAGCAGGATCAGGTCACAGCTGGATGAAATGCTCATTTCTTAGACTTTTCTGATAGAAGGATACAAATTTCCACCCTTTGCCAGAGTATCCCTGCATACCCTTTTGAGTGCTGCGTTTTGCTGCAGTGCTCAGGAAACTCCGCACGTAGCATGAAGGCAGCTGCCTGGGAGAGGTATGGCAGAGCTGCAGTCAGCAGTGAGTGCAGCCTCAGACAAGTAACAGGAGCTTCATTTGGCTGGAGTCACAGCAGTAGCCAGCCAGCAGGTCAGCACAGTAAGCACCCCGGTAAGCGTGGCAGGAGAATGGGCAGTGGTCAGTAGTGACAAGGAACACACCTCTGCATTGAAATGAGACAGTAATTTTTATTTGCAGGTACACAGTGTTCCAGGTAGCTGTCTGTGTGGTTCTTGAAGGCACTATGTAGCAATATGAGCAGACAGTAACACTTATGGGAACATTTTTTTTCTGATCTAGTTATTGAAAGAGCATAACATTAAAGTGTAAACATCCTGAGGACTTTAATTGCCAAACATTGGCTGAGAGCTACACAGGATACTACCTGCAAGTATGGGCTTCTCACCAGCAAAGCAACTGGTGCTTTCTGGGATCACACAGAGGGAATGATTTTATAGAGGTGGAACAAATAACTAGCAACAACAATGGAACAGCTCGGGAGCTCAAGAACAGGAGTCTCTGGGTTGCTGAGGTTTGGTTCAAGCCTGTTTTTCCTTTTGTAAACATTCATCTGCATAAGATTTCAGGACAGGCTGCATCTATCCCTGTTTCTCTTAGACACCTTCCCATTTTCTTTTCCTTCTGTTTTCTTCACATAATCCTCCTATTGGTGTAATTTATAGACTGTATGCTATAGACATGGTGTCTTACATTTACCATTTTAAATATCACAGGAAAAAGTACGTTTACACTGTGGGGAAAAATAAAAAAGGTTATAAATACTGTAGACAGCACTTCAATGAATCAGCACTGGCAGAGGAACGTCAAAAGCCTCCCACAGCTGAAGCTCTCCACCCTTGCTCACAGTGCTTGTGGCTCTCCTCAAGGAGCTTGGGTGGCTCCGGCCACCCCACTGCAGCAAAGGGAGTGGAGAGGAGCAGAGGAGAGCAGAGGCCCAGCCCCGCCCTGCATATGGTGACTCTCCACTGCTGCAGGCAGCTCTGTGGTGTTGATAGGTACCACTCATAGGACTGGGGACACTGGGGGTGAGTAACTGAGAAATCCTCTTGCTCCACTCAGGTCTTTCTGCCATCCCAGGCACCAAGACTGGCTGCACTGAGAGTGCTTTGCAAGGCCTGTGGACAGCCAGCAGCTCCTTGACTCCACAAATTTACTTTCCTGCACCACAAGGGCACAGCCTGCATGTGGCTGAAGCACATAGTGTGTCCATAAATGATTCTTGGCCTAAATTTTTGAGACAGAGATACATAGCTGGTATCCTCCTCATTTGCAAAAAAAAGGAACAGTCAGAGCACAAAACAACATATCAAAAATCACACCACATGCAAGCACTGTCACATCTAGCACACCAGCTACCTCCTACAAGCACGGCGTTGAACAACATGAGCAACATCACAGATGCTGATCCCGACACTAAAGTCCCTTTTACTGCCTTTTCAGCAAGGAACTAGTTGTTGGTCAGAGCTAACTGTCCTTAAATTTGGAACAGCCAGTTTTTGGTATCCAGAAAATAATAAATCATCATGTTTAATTTAATTTCTATCAGAAAAAGCAAAGGTTTCCACTGCTATTTTAGTAATTACATTTCACATCACCAATACAAAATTATAGTGATACCTAATGCAAACTGGCTTACTGACTCACTGCTAGCAGTCCTATCAAGTACAGGAGGAGAAAAGAACACTGAAGAACCGTCTTAACTCTGTTCCAATATGCTTGAGAACTAGAATACATGAAATGCAAAAAAAAAAGTATTTCAAACTGGTGCAGTTTCTGTTGTTCTCCTTTTCCAGCCTCTGATCAAAACACTTGCCTTGCAGACAAACACAGTCTCTCTCACTTTCCTCTACAACGTAATTGTCTAATATTTTCCCGTAAAGAATGTGCCAAACAAAGTTTAGTCAGAATGATCCTGAAAAATGTTTGTTGATATAACAAAACACATCAGCAAATGTTTTCTTTATAGACAAAACCTTCAAATGGAACAAAACCAAAATATCCTTGAAAGACCTATTTCCCAAAGCAGCAGTGTATTTCATAGAATGCCTTTTATAATGCATTGATTTTACTTTGATGACAAGAGTTCCTCTTTTATTAATATTTTTCAGTATCAGCTGCAAGATAAAAAAAAAGCTGTACATTGTTAATGGAAAACAATACATGTCTGCCAGAGCTCACAAGATAAAGCCAATCATAGTTCAGGTTTCAATTTGGCAGCATCTTGTGCCTCTAAGTAGACACAGTGACAGGCATGCCTTTGTATATGGTATGCATTCATCAGTACTTAATTAACATGCCTTGACAGAGAAGTTTACCATTAGTTTTGTCAAGTAAAGAGTTTCCCTTCCCTTCCTTCATAAAGGAATAGCAAGGAATATATTTTCTGCTTTATTCTAAACATGGTCTGCTTTAACAGTTTTCCACCATGAAAAGTGCTACAGTTTCTGTTTCATCCTTTCCTCCCTCTGTATCTCTCACTGTTGCCTGTATGTAGAGTCATGGAAAATTTTCTCCCCTTGTTTTGCAAGGTCAGGGCTATCTTCTTACAGTGCATTAACAGCCTGCAAAACAAAAAAGTTTCTGGGTAAGCAGGTTGCTTAATGGCCTCAGAAGAGTTGTAATTTATACAATTAAAAGTATTGGCAAGGGAGGTGCAGAACTGAAATAGATAACAGGATTAATTCAGAAAGTGTTGTTGATAGCATAATAGTCCATGCTGAGCCATTCACAATATTATTTAAGTTTTCCAAGACAAGTTCACTACAAGGTGTCACTGAGAAGATTATTTCAGATTTGGCACAAAATTTATTCTGAAACAGGTTCTGAATGTTGATGGCTCCATTGCATAACTGTCAGCATGCAGAATCACAAACTTAGAGCAAACAGTCGTAGTCTCATTACTGCTGCAAACTTCTGAAATGCTGCTTATAGGCTCTGTAATTTCAGCAGAGAAGCCCCATAGTTTGTTAATTGGCTTGGAGTCTCCCAGACCTGTACTCAAGTCATTAGCCTTCTGCTGCTCTCTGCTGAGAGTGGTTTATCTGGAGTTACTACTGCCCATTACAAAAAGGACACACACATAATCCTGGTCTGCTCTGCACTGGAGCAGCCTCACCTTCTATACTGTGTGCAGTTTTGGTCACTGCAATATAAGATATTGAGCTGTTAGAGAGTGTCCAAAGGAGGACACGAGGATGGTGAAGGGCCTTGAGGGGAAGCCGTGTGAGGAGTGGCTGAGGTCACTTGGTCTGCTCAGCCTGGAGAAGAGGAGACTGAGGGGAGACCTCACTGCAGTTACAACTTCCTTGTGAGGGGAAGAGGAGGGGCAGGTACTGATCTCTTCTCTGTGGTGATCTGTGACAGGACCCAAGGATGAAACTGTGTCAGGGGAGGTTTAGGTTGGATATTAGAAAAAGGTTCTTCATCCAGAGGGTGTTTGGGCACTGGAACAGGGTCTGCAGGGAAGTGGTCATAGCACCAGCCTGATGGAGCTCAAGAGGCATTGGACAACACTCTCGGGCACATGGTGAAATTCTTGGGGATGGTGCTGTGCAGGCACAGGAGTTGGATTTGATGATCCTTGTGGGTCCCTTCCAACTCAGCTTATTCTGTGATTCTGTGACAAAAATGTTTTCATGGTGACTAATGTCTGTTTTCTCCATTTATAAGGAAAAAAAAAAAAAGAAAAAAAAAGAAAAAATAAACAAAGAAAAAAATAAGCCAGAGAAAGAAAAAAAAAGAAAAAATAAACAAAGAAAAAAATAAGCCAGAGAAAGAAAAAGACAGAAGAACTACTACTGGGACAACGTGGAAACAAGAATTCTTTGCTTTTCTTTAAACAACAAACTTGTTTGACTGGATGAAGCTATTACTTGTGCCAATGAAAGAAAGTAGAAATGCTGAACAAAAACCTGATATTTATATTTCCCAGACTGTTTCGCTGGTGAACTCAATTCTGAGCACTCTCTGGCCTGCAAGAAAGACAAGCACTTACCATGCTTTACCAAGACCCATCAGCCATCACCAATAGGAAAGTCCATCCAGGGGCTTTCTTGTAGTTCCTATGATGAAAAGGGAGGTATTGTGCTGAAGATGTTGGCATAGAGATGGCAGGGTGTAAGATCATCCATTCCCTGTGTGATCTGTGCTCTTACTCAAATGAGATCAGTGACATTCAGGCAGAGGGTCAGTTCAGCCGCTGACAACACTGTGAAGCCAATGCTCAACTCAGAGTGGGTTGATACAAGGCACACCACCTGCAGAAACCGAGTGGTCAGCCTTTTACTATTTCATTCCTGTTTATTTCTTTAATCATTGTTTGCACAGCTCAAGCTGAAGTTACAGGAAGCTCCTCCCTTTCTGCAAAGGCATTGGAGGAGCTGGGGTTTTTAGTTCTGCTGAGGCTGCTTGCAGACCTGAGCAAACCCCACAGGGGAGTGTGGAGCAGAAGGGGTCCTGCCACTTTTAGCAGCTGCCAAACCAATTTAGCTGTAGCATGAAAGTGCAGCCGAGGCTTACACCCTCCAGGGAATTCATACAGCTGAACTGGCCTTTAAATTAATCTGGACTCCAGTGCTCTTGCACAGGTTACAGAGGACAAGCGAGGCAGAACCAGGCCTTGTATGTACAAGTGGTGGTACCTACAAAGAGAAGAGTGTTTGCCTGCCATAACCCCACCACTCCCATGCCCTGTCCTTCCCCTCCTCTCTTTTAATCTCTTTCCCCTTAAATGCAGATTGGTGCACAATGAAAGGATTGTGAGAGGAGAAATCATGGCTGAGGAGAAATCAGTACTGTCACTGGTGGGATCATTGTTCTTCCCCTTCACCAGCCAGAGGAGTTTCTGACAGGAGGCCTTCTGTGTCTGGAACTGTCTGAATACCTTCCCTGTGGGCTTGATGCTCTTTCAGCACCTCCTGCTCTGAGAAGCCTGACAAGGTCTTCCACAGCTAGGTCTTGATCTGACCCAAGGCTTTTCTTTTTTTGTACACAAGGTTAAGATGGCATTAATATGTTCGAATCTAAGTACAGAACAGGTTTCATCCACTGCTTTGTGTTTTCCCCCAGTTCTAGCCTTGTGGTAGAACAGTGTGCTCCAGTCCTTAAATATTAGTTTCATTTTATCAGTAGAGCTTCAGGTGTTTTCCAGTTAATTGATAAAAAGTCAGCATCTGTGTTTGACCTTAGAAGAGCAAAACCTCAGAGAGGAACAGCAGCTTGTCCTGCATTAACACAAAACCCACACAGACCTTCCCTCTCTACCTCAATTTACATGTCAGGCCATGACATTTTTCTCATTAAGTGAAAATCTGCTGTGAATGTTGTGTTTTAATGTAATCTCAAAAATATGGGCGGTAGAACTAACTGCCTCCAGAGGTAGGGGTCAAAACACTGCAGGTCCTTTTTGGGATAAAAATAATTAACTGTATTGAAACCAACTGGTTGTTTTTTTCTAAAGCAGGTTCAGCCCAGATCAACTCAGTAAATATTGTAATAGGCATGTCTTTAAGGCTATGTGGTGATCTGCTTGGGTAGCAGTACACATGAAGGAGTTGGCTCTGGATATTAAAAGAATGATGGATTTGAAAGGAAGTGCTGCCCATTGGAGATCAGAGCCTGTGTTATGTGTAATGAAGCCCGCAGTAGGAAGCTGACAGCACGAACAATGAATATGTATCACACATGGAAACAAAGGTATAGCGTAGCTGTACACTTTGTTACATATATTTAGTCCTCTGCAAAACCATGAAAAGGCAGGTGTGGGATTCATGCCTTCTACACAGCATCGCCAGAGCAGTGTGTGCTGTTTGTCTAGCCATGCTCCCCATGGCACAGGATTTATTTTCAAACATTTCGCAGAAGTTTGGGCTTATTTCTTTTATTTGAAAGAAAACAGAAAGAAAAGAGTGCAATTCAGAGGTTTGCTTTTGCAGTAAGAAGAAACTAACAGCAGGTTAAGTGCAGTGGGCTGTAATTATAGTAAGGCACAGATCTTCTGTCCTAATGATTCCTTAAATTATATTCCCATGTGACCTAATACAGGGCCAGGCGTGCAGTTTCTCTGCTTGTTTGCTGCCCTCTCTTGGCAACGTAACCAGCCTCTGGGAGAGAAAATGGAAGCTTCTGTCAAGAAGAGCAAAGTATCAAAGCAAACTCATTCAGAGAAATCAAAGAAAGAGTCTTGCACCAAAGAAAAATAAAACATTTGCAGCTTTTTACACATTGGAAAAACAATTAATTACATCTAAGAAGTCAGATTTCCTCTCTTCTCTCAGATTCATTGACTTAGTGTGGAGGAGAAGGAGAACTGATTTGGGTGATGACCCTGTTACAGAGAAATACCATCCTTTCCTATACATTACTGTGAGCACCTACCAGCTACCTTCCACTTCTTCCTCCATGAAAGCAAGTTTCTAAAGAAGAGTGATTTTTCCTTTTCAGTCTCTAGCATAATATTTGAGCTGACTTCCAAGGCCTCAATTGCCTTCTATAAAGATCTCCGTCTGCAGTACACATATACTTATCTTTTGTTATCAGTGTCAGAAAGGCTAAAAGAAACTGGATCCTGTGAATTGTAGTAATCCTTTATAGCAAATATGAAATCCGCTTTTCATGACAAGTCTTCCAGCTTTAGTTTCAAGAAAAGGAATCCATGTCATTGAGGATCCTCTTTGCAGATAAAGAAATGCAAGCCACATAACAGTTCATTATCAACTCTCTGTATGCTCACGTATCTGGCTATGACCCGATGTGTTCACAGACCATGCACGCAGGTCATGCATACTCTAGGAGGCTGTAAACAAGCAGCTATCTGACTACCCAGTGAGGAATACTTTTCTACATGCAAATCTTCCGTGTCTGTCATGTTCAATATCTCACCTTTGCATAAGAAAACACATATTACCTTTTCAGATAATGAAGGTTCTCTCATGGAGGAAACATTCCTCATATTCTTGCTAGACAGTAGCAGTTTCAACCTTAAGAACATCCTTCTGCCAACAAGAGTAGGTTGACACAAATCCTTGACCAAGGAGCACAAACAGTATCCTCCAGTCAGCTGCCTTCATCCAGGTCATCCTTCCTTGAGCATCCAGAGAGACCACCATTTGCAATAACACTACCAAAGAGGCTTGCCAGCAGATCCTGTTGGTTTGATTCCCCGGGAAAAGAATATTTTACACTGAACATTTCTGAAAAATGAAAAGATGGAGAATTAATGGTACATAACTTTTAAGGTTTCTCAGAAGGATGTTTGTAAATTCCCATTATGAAAGCCATCCTGTAGTCTCATGAGAAGTATATCCATAGAATATTTCAAAGCTGTGTTTAAGATAAAAATAAGAATAAAACCCAAAGAAAATGTCTTATTTTCTATATTTGAAGGATGTTTTTCTTCTTTTTTCAGCTTGTAATTGGGAAATTATTGCTCAGGAAGCCAAAACTGACTCTTTCCCCAGCATATAATCAAGATTCATCTGGACTTAATCTTTTATAGTGTGCTCGAGGATGGCCCTGCTTGAGCAGGGAGGTTGGATCAGGTAACCCACTGTGGTCTCTTCCAACCTGACCCATTCTGTTATTCTGTGAGATACACAGAAGGGTGTATCTGCCTCTCCTTGCAGCTTTCAGCTGCACATGAGTGGCCCCTAGCCTTAATTCTCTCTGTTTTACTTAGGGATGTGTTTCCATGTTAATTTGCTGTTGGCTTTCACTCACTAGAGCTTTCGTGACTGGGGACTGACATCCCACATCCATGTTTTTGTGGACAGGTTGAGAGCATGGACACTTGAGCATGAGACAGGGGGAAGCTCATGTACAGCCAGTGCCTGCAGAACAGGGAAGAGCAAACTGGCTGGTTCTTCATGAGGAATCCATGGGCCAGACCTCCTCAGAATCCTTGGTTGTGTCCCAATGGTGGGACCACAGTGCAAAGAGCTCTTCACCTCCAGTCTCTCATCGGTGTATGTGCTCTCACAAGTAAGCACCAGTGCTGAAAGAAAATCATTGGTTTATTGCTGTCTTTTACTAGGCACATAAGTGGACCTTGAGGTGGGAGCCAGCCCAAAAGGGAGCCTGGGGTTTTCAAAGGCTCCTGGCAGTACAGACTTGGATCTATGATATCATCCTGCTGATGTCACCTGAGAGGTATTCCATACAAACCAACTGAATCTGTGCTAGAGCTGGCAAGTGTATGCTCACCAATGCTCATCACAAGTGACCTGGGCCATCAAAAGCAGGCTACAAAGCTCCTACACATGAGGATTTTCACTTCTGGGTTGACAAGAAGCAAGTCTGGAAGCTAAAGAGATCCTTCTGGAGGTTGTTTCTTCACAGAGCTGGGAAAGGAAGAAGCTCTAGGGCTCCTCTCCCACAGTCCACACAGACTGGTTCCACCTCATCCCATCCAAAAAATTCCTTGACCTGGGGAAGAGCCCTCCCCTCTGGAAGCTTGTATCTGCTTCCCCTGAACCATCATGTCCTTTGGAATTCCTCATTATGAAGAGTTTTTGTCCAATGGCAGCTTTCTGTGGGGAGAGCACAGAGGATCTTTGCTCTTGTACGCTGGTGAGCAGCAGCCACAGCACTGGCACTGCCCAAGCTCTTGGCAGTGGGACCTGCAGTCCCCAGGGGGAAACCACCCCATCCCCCTCCCTGGCTCACTCTGGCAGCAGATGTGACATCAATCCTCCCTGCTGCTCCACGACACAAATATATATTACACAGCGGTGGACACCAGGACCATTGCCAGTGAGACCTTGTACCTGATGTCCCCCCTCTGAGAGGGACATCCCACCACAGCAAATCTCGGATCCCTGTAGAGATGTGAGTGCTGAGTCCTACCCCATCCCTCCCCACGGCAGGGCCAGCAGCAGCACCATGGAGTGCCTTGCAGAGGGGCACTTGTGCACATACTGGGAGCAGGAGGCCATGGGGAGGAGGCCCGCTCAGGCTTGGCAGTGACAGCACCTCAGAGGAAGGAAGGCAGCAGAAGACTCAGGCCTTTCAATTTGGGGTTTAGGGGGTCTTTTTCCCTTCCCTTCCCTTCCCTTCCCTTCCCTTCCCTTCCC
>VZTE01006152.1:109117-168603 GCA_013397775.1 Eulacestoma nigropectus | reverse complement strand
GCCGCCATTGCCCCGTCCCCCCGCGCTGGCGGCTGCTGGCCATGCTGGGGCTCCGCCGCGCCTTCTCTGCGCTGCTGCCGCGGGCAGGGCTGTCGCCGGCCGCCGCCATGTCCACGCTGCTGATCAGCCAGGAGCGCTACGCGTGGCTGCGGGAGCTGGGGCTGCAGGAGGAGAACCCGGGCGTGTACAACGGGCGCTGGGGCGGCCGTGGGCAGGTGCGGGGGCCGCGGGGGCGGTAGGGCGGCGGGGCCTCGGGGATCGCGCCCCCTCCGCCCGGTGAAGGGGCCCCGCCGCTCACCGCTCCCGTCCTGCTCTAGGTGGTGACCACGTACTGCCCCGCCAACAACGAGCCCATCGCCAGCGTGCGGCAGGTGAGCGCGGCCGGGGGCAGCGCCGGCGCGGCGGGGACGGGGCGGGAGGAGCCCCCCGGGCCCTGTGGCCGGAGCGAGGTGTCCTGGGCCTTGGTTTGGGCGCTGAGCCTGACTGCGACCGGGCTGGCGAAGGGCACGAAACTCCCGAAACCACGTCAGGGGTGCGGGGGATGTTGAGTCCAGGGCGGCCGATGGGGCTCGTCGCAGCCAGGGCCTGCTGCTGGCAATATGCCTGCGGCTTTCCTCGGAAGAAAAACAGGCTGTTTGCCTTCTTTTATTTTTTTTTCTGCTTGTCTCTCCAGCCCTCCGCCTCGCACTCTTGCAAGCATTGTTGTGAAGAGGAAGGGCCCCTCCCTTCCCTTTTCGTTTGTTCCTAGGGGAGTTGCAGAATAGGGGAAGATTGTGGCTGTTCAGTAGGGCTGAGTGCCCCGGGGGGAAGTGGGAAGGAGAGCAACGTGGCATTCAGGTAGTAAATTTGTGAAAGTTTTTAGTGTAAGAATAGCACTCTTGTATTAACCTACTCCTTTTGTGTGTTAGGACTCAACTAGCCCTTGATGCCTAGTGAGGCTGATGGAGTAGGACATACATATATGTGTGTGTGTGTGTGTATGTATATATACAAACATATATAAACCCGTTATTTTTTATGGAGCTGTCTCTAACATCTGAATGAAAATTTCTGCTCGTGTTTTTTTTTTTTCGTTTAGGCAGCACATGTTCTTTTCATTGACAGTGACTTCGAACAACTTGTCATTGGGACCAAATTGTGTTAGGATACAAACATCCTGTAAAAGTGGTATCCTGTAGTGCAAGTACTCTCTATAAGAATGTCTTGGGGTGGATACAGAAGCTTTTTTGTGGCATTTCTTTTGGAGTTTTGATTTTCGTAACTTTTGACGTGCTTATTTGTGTAGGGTAATTTGGAGGATTATGAAGAGACTGTAAAGAAGGCTAAAGAGGCATGGAAGGTCTGGGCTGATGTAAGTTACTGGAGACTTCTCTTTTATTACGAATCTCTGGCAGAGACAGGCTATTAAATTGCCCCCTCAGGGGGAGGTGTAAAAATGTGTTCATACTGTGTGCAGTGCACTAAAGCAAAAATCTGCAATGGTGACCTCAAGAAACAACCCCAGACAGTTTGTGTGTGATACTGTTGGGGTACAAAGATGAGGACATTGACTTGTGGGATGTGTTTGTTTTGAAAACCCTGGCAGAGTTACCAAGGCTTGTGCCTGTGAGCTGTTGCCAGCAGGTCTGGTGAAGTTCAGAAACCTTGTACCAAGTAAACTATCCCTGTGCATGTTTCACTTCTGTGACTGACTGCTTTCTTCTGGGAGAACTCTGTAGAGTATTTGGATGTGTAACTTGTGTTGATCATCTTGTTCTCACGGCATGAGGAAAACTGCTGGTTATAAACCTGGGGGTTTTTTGTTCACCCACTGTCTTGGTATGTCACAGGACAGCTGTGTTGTTCAAAAGTGTTAGTGTTATGTTGTGTATAATAGCTAAGCTATTTTTCCTCAGCAAGCTGTAGTTCTTGGTGCAGCTGTACCAGCTGTGTCCAGCCAGCACCCATTCTGTTGATGGCTGTGCCAGGCTTGGTTCTTACAGCTACCTGTTGTTTCTTTGGTAGAACCTGAAACCTGGATTTTGAAAGCAGTCTATGTTTTAGCCAGCAAAGTAGTTTGCCTTGTCTGAAGACAACAAAGTTTATGACAAATGCAACAGCTTCCTCAGGATATGTTAGTACCTGTTCTTTTGTTACAATTTGTGAGTATAATGTTGGTGGCTCGTAACATGTTTGGAAATGATCTGAAAGCAATCCAACAGATAAAGAATCAACACATCAAATATTTATTGAAGACTTTTTCTCAAAGCTATTTGAGAAATAATTTGTGTATTTTGTTGTTCGTAATGAGCTTACTTGAAAGCTATTGCCTGTAAAGAAATATGCTTGCGTGGTTTATGTATTTCTCCTCAGTCTTGTTTTTACAGAGAACTGCTGTTCTAATCCTGTAAATCCTGTTGCATATGGTTTGCAAATTGATCTGGCTATTGATTATTATTTACCATACTGATACCACATTAAAAAATCTAGTAAGAGTTGATATATGAGCTTAATGTTTTCATGATTGAGGTTTCTGTGTGTCTTAATTTCTTCTAACAAACTAAATATCATACTGAAAGAAAGTTTGAAAGTGTGGTATTACATACACTTCAAGACTCAGAAACCAGTAAGTGCACTTTTATGAAAAGTGCTTGTTTCTTGAGGTGCAGCCCAATTGTTTGGTGGCTTTGCAGCTGATGTAGATGAACAGAAGTAACAGAATTAACAATCTGAATGCTTCTGGCAATATTCAGTGGAACTTAAGCTTTGAACAGACAAAATGTCTGCAGTATTATCAGTCTCTGTGAGGCAGAAGACAGTTTCTTGTAAAGCAGTGCACATGATAAATATGAAAAAGTAACAGTGTTACTTTCCTTTGTCTTGGGAAGATAAAGGAAAAAGCACAGCCATCAGTGATTGCTTTGTACAAGGACAGAAAACTAGCAGTATATATACGGCAGAAGTTACAGATGTTCAATCTCACATAGATTCTTCTCTTTTGTTTTGACTAGATCCCTGCACCTAAACGTGGAGAAATAGTGCGACAGATTGGTGATGCCTTGAGACAAAAAATCAAAGTTCTAGGAAGCTTGGTAAGGTATTTTCAGAAGTAGCTAAAATTTTTTGGCTGGGAGGGAGTGGGGAATGAGGGTAAGTGGTGTGTCAAAACTGGTTTTTTTTCAGTAATACTAACAGTTTTCTCTGCAATACTAGCCTTAGTAATTGTTAAGTAATTGCTTTTAGTTCTGTTAGCTTGCCTAATTAAGTTTTAATTTTGAAAAGAAGGAAAAATTTTTTAAAAATATTATGGCATGGAAACAGCTTGAAGCTGTGTCGGGGGAGAGTTCGGTTAGTTATTAAGAAAAGGTTCTTCACCCAGAGGGTGGTTGGGCACTGGAACAGGCTCACCGGGGAAGTGGTCACAGCACCAGCCTGACAGAGTTCAAGAGGAATTTGGGCAATGCTCTCAGGCACGTGGTGTGACTCCTGGGGATGGTGCTGGGCCAGGAGCTGGACTTCATGATCGCTGTGGGTCCCTTACAGCTCAGGATATTCTATGGTTCTGTGAAATGACAGTGTATGATAGGAAAAGAAAACTTAATTCATTATGGGCCTGTCTGGGAGGAGTGGTGCAACTGTTGCCCTGCTATTTTCTCTCTTGCCTGTCAGATAAAGCATTTCCTAATACTAAAAGTATCCTGAAAAAGACCTTCCTCTAATACAGAGCTTTTAACCTTGAGCTCTTTCTGGTGATCTGCAGGATTTTGCCAAGTGACATGTGGAAATATGAGGCTTCAGAAGTTGAGATGGCCTTAATGAGATGATCTTGCAGTGCTATGCAGGACATAAAGGCTGAAGGACCGCTCCTTTAAAACTCTTGCTAGTTATTAGGGAAGAAAAGGAGACAAGTGGGGAACTTCCACTTTCTTTTTACACGCCTCGCCTGTCTGTGCTGCTGTTCAGAAACAGCTGTCAGTGAATAACTCCATGTGTAGTCAAGCCCATATTGTTAGCCTTCAAAACTTTGATGTTGTCTCCTCAGCACAGTTTCTGTGGTAGAATTAGAGTGCTAATGTACCTGGGTATTCAAAAACAGTACAGCTTCCTTGGTGAGTGTGGACAGACAGAAGTTTGTTCTATATTCCTTGACCAAAACCTAAGTCTTCTTGCCACATTTTCTTAGTTTTCCCAAATAGATCATGTGTCTGCTCACCTCTGCTAGGATTGAGGTTGAACTTCAGGGTGAAAGAAGTGCAGTAGGTATTCAGGTTTTAGGACTTTGCCTGGCTTTAGGATATGTAAAAACGGACTGTGTAGAAACTCATCTTTCTCATACCCTGTAGGAAATTTGCAACCTCCCCTAGCCATGCCCTGGTGAAGTAACCAGGTATTTCTGCTGCACTTACAGACCCACTGCTGTGTGTCTTAGTAAATATGTCTGATGCCCCTCTGTTTTTGGTCACAGATAGGGGCTGTTCCTTCTGTCTTGAGATGACCACAGGCATCATAGAAATACACTTAGTCATCTTTACGTTAACCTTCACAGAGAGAGAAAAATCGTGTGGAGGTCCTTTGAATCTGATTCCTCATTTAACAGCCTTTTTAAAATCAGTTATCAGTGTAAAGTGGTAGATGATATTTGCATGAAGGTCACACCTAGCTAGCAGAGCATGACTACGAAATTGAGTGGAGATAAGTAGGTGGTTTCTCAATTCCTAAATTCTCAAATTTTCTCACTTTTGGATGAAGATATCTTCAAATACCAGCTTATTCTCGCTGATATATTTCAACTGAGTAAATCTAACATATTTTTAAGAGAAGGATGTAGTTTAAGATTGACTTCAGAAAAAAAAAATGGATCCTAAACATCCCAGATTACTAAAATGCTAAACATATATACACATTTTCAGCAGTATCTGCCAATGAAATCTCTCAAATTCACTTTGAGATGTTGTAAAATGAGTAGTTTGCTTATGAAAAACATAAGTGACTCTTTTCTTTTGCTGTAGCAGAGTAATCCCTCTTTCCCAACTTGCTCCTTGCCTGGCTCACAATGTAGGCAAACCTGCTGAAGTAAATCCAAGGTTTTGTTGATCTAAACATATGAACTTCATTAGTGTTGGACAGTCCTGTAGTTTTTTTTTTTATTTATTTTTCTCTATTCATTTAGTTCTTTTTCTAATTTCTTCCTGTTGTATTGGGGTGTGACCCTTGTCCCTTTGTCTATTGTGTTGTTTCTTTAAGTTGTGAATAACTGGGGAAGAGGTGAATCTCTTCTAATGAAAACATTTGTGGTAAAATCTTACTTGGTGAGTAGATACACCTGACACTAGTGGGAGAAAAATATATTTGGGATCCAAGGGAATTTTGTAAAAAAATATGTCATAATATGAATTTTTTCAGGTCTCTTTGGAAATGGGAAAGATTTTTGTCGAGGGTGTTGGGGAAGTGCAGGAGTATGTTGATGTCTGTGACTACGCTGTTGGCTTGTCCCGAATGATTGGTGGACCTATTTTGCCTTCAGAAAGTAAGTATGTGTGGGGCTTTTTTTGCCTTTGTTTGTGTTTTTTTTGTTGTTTGTTTGTTTTTGTTTGTTTGGGTTTGGTTTTTTTTGTTTTGTTTTGTTTAAAGAAATGAAGATATGGAGGTGTAACTTAAATGTATGGTCTTGCAGTGCAGCAAGGTCTCTGTTCTGTGTGTCATTTAGGGAGATTTAGCAATAGATGTGGTGGGCAGTAGTGCCACCTAATGAAGTACCGAAGGAAGTGACAGATAAGCAGGTCAGTCCATCCATTTTCTCTGTTCTTTGAAGCATTAGGTTCTCTTTGATTTCTTTATTGATGAAAGGTGGTAGAGGAAAGTATGTAAAAGGTTTGGAAGTGTGCTTAGAAAGGAGAGACCTCTTTGTCAGTTATTGATTAGCACACAGTCATCATTATGTTAACTGAATAGCTAAAATAAGAAATCTTTATGTTGTGAGGTCATTAGCTTTTTGCACAATCTAGCTAACCTTGATCCGGGTAAGCTGCAGAGCACAAAAAATACAGCTTTTCGCAAGCTAATGCTGTGGTGGACTGAAGAGTGATGCTAGGTTTCTTGCTTACATATTTTCCCTTTATCAAAAAGCCTCGAACATGAAATGGCTGGAAGCTGCATTCTCTTGTGGCCTTGCTTTCAGGACCTGGCCATGCCCTTATAGAGCAGTGGAATCCTGTTGGGTTAGTGGGAGTCATCACAGCCTTCAACTTCCCCGTGGCAGTTTATGGGTGGAACAGCGCAATTGCAATGATCTGCGGAAATGCTTGCCTCTGGTAAGATCTGGCTCTCCAGCCTGCTAACAGTATTTTTAAATTAGAGAACTATTGACTCAGGCATGAAATTGCTGTTGAGTATCAGGTATTTCTGGATATTTGATTCTATCTAATGTAGGCTTAAATTATCTTATTTTTAGGTCTGTTTGTAGTCAGAGTTTTTTTTTGTTTTGTGGTAACTTCTTTTTTGAGGTACTAAGGTACAGATGCATCCAGGACTTAGCCAAATGGCATGTGAATAAAGAACCCAGGTTGAGAGCTTGCAACAGTGGTAGTTAATATATTCAGAGTTCATACAGCTAAGATTAAGAATCTAAATAAGTAGCTTTACTTTCTCTCACATCTCCTGCGTTGCTTTCATCTACCTGCTTCACTCTAATGTCTGGCCTAGCCCTTGTCCACATGGATTTCAGTAGAGGTTTTGAATGCTCAGCTGCAGAAGGGTATGCTTAAGTTCCTGTCTTAATTTGTACCTGAAAACCAGCCTAACCAAAGTGTGCTGTAGATCAGAGACCATAAAAATTGCCAATTTGAATTATTTCTTATTCTTAAAGAATTGAAAAGAATAAGAAGATAATGTAATTCCTTTTTTTTTTTTCTCTTTTCTTTTTAGGAAGGGTGCTCCCACAACATCCCTTGTTAGTGTTGCTGTTACAAAGTGAGTTCTGGTTTCCTTGATCTTCACCTCAATAAAAAGGACAACTTCTCCAAAGCATAAATTTCATGGTGATACTTTAGGTTTATTGTTACTTTATATTAGCATTTTGAATACTTATTGTGCAATACCAATAACATTTATTTTAAAATGCTAAATAAAAGTAGGCCCATTAAAATAGGTAGTTACCAGGTCTTGTGATATAATATTAACTCTTGAGAACAATTAAACCAAACCACTACTACCCCAAAAGTCCCAGACAGTTCTAATGGTTCATTGCCTATTTGCACCTGCCAGAAATCTCTAACATTTTTACATCTTTGATTCCAGGATAATTGCCAAAGTCTTGGAGGATAACAAGTTGCCTGGAGCAATCTGCTCTCTGGTTTGTGGTGGAGCAGACATTGGGTAGGTAACATTTCTTGTGTTTTGTGAACCTTTATAGAAATAAGGAAAATTCTATGAGGTACTTCTCATAAAGTTAGTCTGGTCTCTAGGAGTTCCCAGTATATGCACATGTTGCCATGATTTTTATCAGCTGGTCTGAAGCTCTGGCCCTGCACTAAATATAATACGTGTGTCTACTTGCTATTGTGAGATCAGCTGCTAACAAAGAACTTAGCGGATATTTAATGAAGAGACATGACTAAGTTTATATTCTACTTCTGCATATGCTTACACCCGAAGAATACAGCTAATATTAAATTCCCCCTACCACATTCTTGAGAGTTTTCAATGTATAGTGCATTAGCCTTTTAGATTAGTTGTGGAGGAGAATAATTCCCCTTTTCCATACTCATGCAGGACTCTGCAGTTGCTCATAGATGTATACCTGTGCTTGTAAGCTGTACAATCCAAACCACTTAGTTTGATTTTTACAATGTGGAAATTCCCAGTACAAGCGTATATTCAAGTGTATCTTTTGAGCATTTTAAGAGAAGGCAAAACATTAAAAAGAGAAGGCAAGCATTAAAAAAAGTCATAGATTTGCAAATTTTCTTATGGATCGTAACAATTGGAGCTAATTTCAGAATATACTTTGACTGAATTTCAGTATTACTACAGATAATGCTTTTTTGGCCTGAAAAGGTGGAGGGAGACAGCTTTGTTCCTCTTTTCTGGCCAAGAAGCAGCTTTCCTGCCATTAGCTCAGTCACCTGATATTTCAAAGAAGTGGCTCTGGCTTTAAAGATCTCCCTGGTTGAAGCTGATGTATGTGGAAGGTGCAAGCTGCTTTTCTGTCTGCATGTCTTTCGTTAAACACAGTGCTTTGTGTCCCATTGTGCAGGACAGCAATGGCGAGAGATGAGAGGATGGACCTCTTGTCCTTCACTGGCAGCACAAAAGTGGGCAAGCAAGTAGCACTTATGGTTCAGGAGAGATTTGGTGAGTGTGTGGGTTCTTCTCTATTTCTTTCCATGTTAGATGAAGGCAGCGGTGCCCCATGAGATTTTAAAATAAGAGATAACACAGCTGAAACAAACTGTTTTGTTTTGGATAAATGGGAGTTTGAAACTGCTCAGAGATACATGTGGCATTTTTCAGTTACTTCTTTTAAAACTCAAATTTTTTTTCCAGTTGATCCACAGATCCATAGTCCTACAATTAATCTGGGGAGAGGTGTGGTGGTGTTCATTAGTGTTTAGTTGTATGGAGATTGTCAGGGTGAACAACCAGGGCTTATGATCTTTTGGCAATATGAATAGAATACATGAATACATTCCCCCTCATCTTTTACTCCTGATAAATATAGTAGAAAAGTGATGATTTTTGAGGTGCTGGTTTTTTTGCACATATTTAGAAGTGTACAGGTAAGAATCTCAGCTGCTGGATTCTAACTTCTTAGTTTTAAAAAGAGGACCTTGTGAACATATTTTTTTTCATTTTATACATTTGAAGTTCATACAAGTGCAAAAAAGACCTCCGGAAGCCAGAACACATAGCAAATATTCACCCAGATGTAGGTTGGGATTCTTTCCCTCAAACTGTAGATAAACAGTTGCCAGGGAAATGAATGAGCTTACTTAAATTTTGTGTGCCATTTTGATCTTTGTAGGACCTTATTCTTTACCTGTGTTGCACTATTTATGTTGTAACTTTCTGTTTTCATCTTTTCTTTCCAATGCTACTTTTTGCCTTTCATTTTAAATTTCTTCAGGCCATAACTGCTGTGCAGGTATCTTCACAACATGTGATGTAGTATTTGGTGTAATTTTCTGCTTTGGCAAGAGTAGACTGTGATCTCTAAAATCTTTTGTTTATCCAGAAAAATATGTTTAGTGAAGCTTAGCTCTAGTTAAAGGTGACCTCACTGACTGAGGTGCAGTGAATACATGTGCGCATGGCGTAACTTATTTTGTGTTTTTCATTAGGTCGAAGCCTGCTGGAACTGGGAGGAAACAATGCCATTATTGGTAATGTGCACTGTAGAAATTTAGTCCCATAGATGATATTTGGAAGTTTGTATGCAAATATTTGTAGCTAATTGTCCCTTTTTTCTGTTTTGCTTTTTTTGTTTTTCCCTGCCACACTGGACTTTTAAAAGTACATGTAGCACATATGGAATAATAGCATGTTGCGGGGTTTTTCTGTCTTTGGTATTGTGGAGGGGTAGTGTTTTAAATAAAATGTGAGAGTCCAAGGTCTTTTTAGTAGTCAGTGTTGAAGAGGAGAACAGAATGAGAGAAGCAGTAAGCTTCAATAATGGGTTGTGGACAATGCTAAAGTAAGTTTGAATTTAGGATAGTTCTAGTTGTAGAATCATTAAGGTTGGAAAAGACCTCTAAGATTTACTCCAAGTCTTAACCCAGCACCAGCATATTCACCCCTAAACCATGTCCCCAAGTGCCACATCCACATACCTTCTGAATACTTCCATGAATGGTGACTCCGCCATTTCCCTGGGCATCCTGTTCCAATGCCTGACTGCACTTTTATATGTAATCTCGTGAACACTGCACTTTTAGGGTTTTAGCATATAAGTAGATATATATAAAGTCTAAGATACTTGAAAGAAAAGCGTGCAGGTATTTATTTCAGTAGCACATTTGTCAGGTTTAAGTACCTTAGGGTATGATCCAGTTCCTAGATAAACAACATAAATACTATAAAGCTGAGCAACATGGCGGAAAGAACATATAATTTCAATAAATATGTAAATTGCTATCCTGTTGTGCTCTTGCCTTTTGTTTCACCTTTCTCATATTCTGGACAAATGTGCTTATTTACATATATATCATCTACTCTTTCGAAAATCACATTTGAGCAAGTCCTTCTTTTTCCCTATGCTGCTTTGTAGCCAGTAGCATAAACGTGGTTTATACTTTGAAAATAGTTTCTTTTTTCATATCAAAGTCCTGCTTTTTCTGGAACTGACTTTGAATGATCGCATAATCATTGTTTGGTTAGACTTTGTCCCAAACTTAATAATTGTTTTGGATGCTTAAAGAGACTTGAGGGAGTGGTTAAGCTGAGTGGTATTATGGGGATCCTTTGAGCTTTTTAAAACATCTCAGTGTCTCCTAGCCAGATGAATTTGTTCATATCATTGTACATTTTATATTACTGTACACCTGTGTGTTTTAGCGATGCTTTTTGGAAGGCCACCTGGATATACTTTACAATTGCTACTTTATGCTGATAAACTTCTCAGAGAGAGACGGAGAACGTGGAGAAATGGCAAGAAATTGTTTGTAGTTTCTTGAATTAAAAGGAAGCTGAAATTATTTGCAAACTTTATTTCAAAAGGCTCTCTTCAGTAGTTCAAACCTACATTTATGTCCAATTCCAGCTGTGGAGAACTAATAGGAGTTTTAAGGTGTTTCTTTGTATCTTACCATGCTGTGCTAGTGCAACTGTTCCTAATGCTTCTTGACTAACCTGTCAGTTTGTAATATTGTTTAGCATCTTAACTCTTGTGAACGTCCTGTTTACTTCAATAACACGCTCGTGTTTTAATTTTTTTAAAGTGTTTGAAGATGCAGATCTGAACCTAGTCATCCCATCTGCTCTATTTGCTGCTGTGGGAACAGCAGGTCAGAGGTGCACAACTGCTAGAAGGCTGGTGAGTAAATAAATGTGTATTGTCTAGTTTGGGTAGCTCTGAATTTTAACTTAATTCCAAATTGGCTCAGAAAAAGCCTAACAATTCCTAATATTGTGAAGAGCAACAAATAATATTTGAAACACATTTTTGTTTTGTGAAAAATAAGTATGGTGGGAAAATAAGAACATGGTTTCATTCCAGTATGATTCTAGCTCTAAACAGCTTCATTGTATGTATTTCTGTATGTGCTAACAGCCAGGAAAGTAGTACTTGGCATACTTCTGTGTTTCTCTCTGTTTTCATTGCCAGAGCTTTGCTTGTGACTGCTACAAATGTTGGTGCAGTATTTATATTTCAGCAAAGCAAGGGGGTGTGTGTTGCTTACTTTGTTATTAATTCTTAACCAATCATTTTCAACAAGTTTAGTGGTGTTATAGTGTCAGCCAGTGTCTGAATAGTCTTTTCAGAATTGGGTTGATTGGGTAAATATTAGCCAAAATGGATGTGGGTTAATTGATTTGGGTATATTGGAAGGGCAGTGATTCCTCAAACTATAGCAATAAAATTTCTCGAATGTTTGTTAGAACACTAAACTGAAATGTTTACAGAACACATCGATAACACTGATCTGAGATGGGGTGAAATTAAAACAGATTTTTGTTTCTTGGCTTGTTTTAAATCTTCATGGCGAAGATTTTTCATCTTCATTTTCTGGTGTTGGTGCTGTTTGGAGGCCTTGGCCTCTGTCTTTTTTTAACTTTGGGATTTGCTGAATATGAACAACACTGTTTCCATTCTTCATTCAACCCCCTTCAAAGTGCAGTAGTACTTCAGGAACAGTTACACAGGCTGCACTATCTTACGACTTTCTTACCACATTTTAGTTTCTCCATGAAAGCATCCATGATGAGGTGGTGGCAAAGCTTGCCAAGGCCTATGCCCAGGTCCGCATTGGTGATCCATGGGATTGTAAGTAGCTACTTCCAGGTCATGGGTTTAGCAAACAAGTTGCTGTTGGTTACTTTCTGTTTAAATTCTGAAGGGATTATAGATCCAAACTATCTAATTTTAGCAATTTACCAGGGGGTGGAAGTAGCTGGTTTCATTTAGAATACAAACTCTGAAAGGAAGATGAAGAATCTGACTAATGCTGCTCATCCTGGACAGATTAAAGTTAGTCCCAAAATGCTGTGATAGGAATATTTGCAAACATATACAGTTTTGCTGAAAGTATGCCTCTGAATCTTTCGTTTTTAGCTGACACTCTGTACGGGCCTCTTCATACCAAAGAAGCAGTGAAAATGTTCCTTGATGCAGTAGAACAAGCAAAACAACAGGGTGGCTCTGTGGTCTGTGGTGGAAAGGTGACTTAAGTTTTATTTTCTGTGCTATATTTTGTGCTCTAGGAAAAAAATACAGTAACATGATGACTTAGGCCAAGTTTGTACCCTCGTTTGTCCTGTCAGCCACTACAGGATGTTAGTTTAGTCAGACTGAGAATGTTTGAATTGGAATCCTGTCTTCAGGGTAAAGGCAGTTCTACTTGGAAGCGACTTTCTTCTCCAAGAAATGGTTAAGAGCTTTTGGCTCTTTCTTACACCACTCCCCAGTTGCAAGTGATAGTGAAAATAAAAACAGCGTGAATGTCAAACACGTAACAAAGGAAAATTGCAGTTCTGTCCCTCACAGTATCTAACTTGAGGAAATACTGGAGATTTGAGACAACTACTTGTACATCTTCATCATACAGGATGTTTAATTCTCATTGATATATTGTTCTGGAACTTCTTGTCTTTCATTGGCAACTTCTTCATACCTTTAAAATTCTGACTAACTTAGAAGTAGGAGAAAGGAAGTTTCATCTGCTAGACGTTACAATTTGACGACATCCTTAGTGGATATAAGTTATACTTCTATATTTTAAATACTTAAATCAATAAAATTTAAGTTACTCGGACTACCTGGCCTTCTGTTTCTGATTGCTGAACTGTAGTAGTCAGACCATGATGGATTCCTTTCCTACACTAGTACCAGGCTGGATGCTGACTGGAACTTATTCAATTATTTTTTATGTATTTTGAAGGTTATAAATCGCCCTGGAAACTATGTTGAACCAACCATTGTCACTGGCCTTCCTCATAACGCGCCCATTGTCCACACCGAGACGTTTGCTCCCATATTGTATGTGCTGAAATTTAAGGTAAAATAACAGTGGGGAAACAGGTGTCAAGGGTGGTAACAGTAGAGTGACAAGAGATCTCAGATGTGTGTCATATCCATGCAATTGTCCCAGCACTTCTTGAAGTGGTAGCTCTTGTTCTGCACTGTGAGATATCCGCTGTTCACCTCACTCTGTGGCTGCATTTATGTGAAGAGCACGGGAGTTAAGATGAGAATCTGTACAGGAATAGATTTCTGTTGTTAGTGTTCGTTGTTGATACTGTTTGTGTCTGTTCAACAGCAGGCTGTGTTTTGTTTAGCAGTGAAGGTATTTCTGACGTGGCACGTGTGTATTTGCCCGGTGCCATTCTGTACATTTGCGTTAGGCTGTGGTATGTTGAGTTTTTTTCTCACAGTGCTTCTTTGTAACTGCTTTGCTTTGGTTAGCCATGGCTTAACTATTCACACATGTTCCTTCTAGGAGGAAGAGGAGGTTTTTGCCTGGAATAATGAAGTAAAACAAGGTCTTTCCAGCAGTATCTTTACCAAGGATTTGGGAAGGATTTTCCGCTGGCTTGGGTATAATTTAAATGATTTTTATGCTTTCCTGAGGCATAAGATCACAGTCTTAAATGTCTTTTGTAAACCTATGTGTAATGCTAGTTGAGTATTTTATAGCCCTCTTTTTAGGGAGGGAGCCTTTCCTGATCCTAAGGAGGAATTGTGTCTTACCTTTGTTTGTAGGCCAAAAGGATCTGACTGTGGCATTGTGAATGTTAACATCCCAACCAGTGGAGCTGAGATTGGAGGTGCTTTTGGTATGTTACTTTTGCTTTTTTAGGTCTCCCTTTTCAAGGTTTAATCAGTCCATTTAAATGACTAAATGTGAAGAAATCAATGAAGTTAATTTTGAATCATGCTACTTTAGCAGAAAACAGATACTGACTAGAGGTAGTTGGATTTAAACTCTTAAAAATACCTGTATTTGGTTTTTAAAAATTCCATGTGTTATTCCCTTTTCTTCCCCTCCATCAAAGGAATGTAACTCAGAGTTGTATTCTGGAGGTGTTTAAAGGTATGACCAGGTGGAAAACTGTTTAAAACAGTTTTAATTAAAACAATCTTGAGCAGTTTTGTGTATATTTGCAAGTTTATATAAGATGTACAGTGTATAGTACTTTTGTGAGAAAGTCTTTAAATAAACATTTTTGCCTTTATTTCTCTTTTTTTATATACTTAAGGAAGTGAGTGGGTGGAAGAAGTATTGACCTTACCATTTAAACACTACAAGAACCAGCACATTCTTGTACTCTTGTCTCATGTTAAGACAAAACGTTTATAAAACGAGGTCCTCTGGTGCCAGCATGATGCAACTTTGAACTCCAGGCAGATTTTTTTTTTGCATCAAGCATGAGGAGAGAGCTAGCTGTGTGTGTTGTGTGGGGTGGTAATTTAGTTCAGATGTAAGACAAGGGCAAAGGAATAGTTTGTCCCATGTATTTTTATAAAAATGTCTTATCTCCTGGAATTAGTCCAGATTCGTATGTCAAAAAATAGGATTTCATTTATAACATTTTTGCTACAGGTGGTGAAAAGCACACTGGTGGGGGAAGAGAATCTGGAAGTGATTCATGGAAACTTTATATGAGACGGTCTACTTGGTAAGACAGACCAAATAAATTTAAATTACAGATGAACTTCCAAAAGTTCAAAATACATGAATCCTTGCCTACAAGGCTACTATCTTTACTGAATGTGAGATAATAATCTATAAGCGTAACTGCCTGTTCTTCACATTCATTGTAGAAGAAGATTTGAAGTATTTTTATAAAGATATTTTCTTAACTTTTCAAAGGAAAAAAAATAAGATGGTTTTGGGTTTTTCCCTCCTTTTCCTTGATTTCCTCATCTGAAAATTTACTGAAACTTGTCAGGAAATACACAAAGTTGCTACTACAGTGAGGGGACCATGAGGGCACCACTATTGCCTCTGGTAGGTGATTGAGCTGTATTGGTTATCTATCCACAAATCTGACAGCCCATAGTGGATGACCATTAGTATCCTCTGCCGACTTCCACAGCCTTTACCTGTACTGTCTTTGCTTTCCATGCGAAGGCTTATGAACATGAGAAATCCCACCTTGATTTTTCTGTCTGGATTCTAGTAAGTTCTCCTAGTAAGAGATTAAAGAGAAATAAGATTCTCCACAAAGGAAGAGATAATGGAAAATGTGTTCTTTCCCTGTACATGTTTACTATACTGAAAACTGGAGTGAAGTTCGTTCATAATTTTATGTAGGCAAACTGCTTTAGAGAAGTCTTCTGTTTAGATGTGACAGGAATCAGAAGCTTGTACATAGGAAGTGGACTGCATAATCTGTCTTGATTATTAAGTCTGGTCTCTCAGTTCTTGTTTCTCTTTCAGTACAATCAACTACAGCAAAGATTTGCCTTTGGCTCAAGGAATCAAGTTTCAGTAACAACCTTATGAATGGCTGCGCTATGAACTGTCCTAGTGTTTCAGAATCAAGCAGCTCCTAAGCATCATGGGGATAAAAATTAATTATATGAAACCAATTCTGTCAGAAAATCAGCTACTCTCGAATTGCTTCACTTTCTACATATGTATTTACTAATTCAGTCTTCAAATGAGAAGCATGTGGTCTTTGGGCAGAAGGGAGGGTGACTAAAACTCACAGCCTTGGATTCAGGTGGCCTGGATAACCTGTTGCCTTAACACTGTTTTCATTACCAGCACTGCCTCTATCCCCTCCCCACCTTTTGCTAATATTTCCAGCTATGAGGTCTGTGTTTTAAAATGTGTGCCAAATTTCCTGCAGATAACTGATGCTGTGGGGGATATTTGGGCTGCAGTACAGGGCTATTTTTCAATGCGTAAATAAAGGTACATTTTGTGAGATATCTTGGGCTTCTCATTTGTTTTATTCACTGTTTTTGAGCAGGAACATTCAGCAGACTGTCCATTTTCACACGCTGAGCTGCTAGTTGGGAGAAGAATCATTGGGCTAAAAGCACTGCTTTAATTTTCCTGCCTCTCCTTCAGAAAGGAGACTTTGACCACACATGTTGGGAGGTATAGGTCTACTGTAGTGTCTTGGAATCACTTTTAACGCTTGAAGGGATTACAGCCAATTCAGGTTGTCACAGCTCTTGTGATACCCTACAAGCAAACTGGCTGGAGATGAGGACTGGAGGTGCAGTCAGAGGAAATACTTTTCCAGGGAAAGGCACATTGTTTGCTTGCATTTCACCTCAAATGGGAATTTATTTTGGGCACTGGAAATTACGGGCAACAACGGCTCATTTAGGAGCCTTGCTCAGGATGAGAAAAGACACAGTGCTACTAGACTGATTTTAGCTTTCCACAGAGGAACTTCTGAGGTTCTTAATGTATTATTTTTGAGGATTTCTTTTCTTCTCAATGTCATATACCAAATTTCCACAATCTCTGAACACGGCAGAACTGTTCATGATGGACTAAGATTCTAGGAGTCTGATTTGATTATTGGTTTATTTTGTTGTTTTTTTAATAGCTGTGCCATACAAACGGGGTTGAAAGTCCACCATACCACACTGCTAGTTGGTCTCCTTTTGGCTTTGTTTCTAATTTTAAAATGCATAGTGTTTAGAATTTTACATCTGTGTTATAGAAGGTATTTTGGGTGTCACATTCTGTAGATCATACATTAGGCAGCCAAAGCTTTTTTCCTACTCAATCTCTTACTGCCAGGTGTATTCTCTCCTCCAGTTCTTTGCGTTTGGCCATTTCATTAGAAAGTGTTGTATGTTAGCACACAGAATGTACTGACATATCCTAAGCAGACAGATAATCACTAGCAGATAGGGCAAAGAAACAATTCAATTCCCAAATTTAATTGTTCAGCAAATAGCACCAGTTTATAGAAACTACTCTTTAATGCTGTTCTGTGGCACTGAATGTTACTATGAAACCCTTAACAATGAAAAATAATTTCAAGAATTCTCTTGCTGCTTATTATGGTTTTTGGATGTCATGTCACATCTGATCTTTCTTGAAAATAGAAGCTCTTTGTAGGGTAAAGTACTCTTAGGGTAAAATAATTTCACAGGTCCAGTTTAATTTACAGGAATAAGGTTGATTCTGCTACCTGGCTTTAGATATGGGAACTCAGCTTGTGAATGGAACAAAAGTGGTAAGGCGAGTGATGTTTGACTGGTCTTCAGACTGTTATCTGAAACCAATATGGATGGAATAAACACACAAATATGGTCCAGAGGTGACTGCGTAGCAAACATGCTAAACGTTTGAAGGTTGACTTGACATCTTGATACATAATTCCTTCTTCAGTACAAACTTTTGGGTAGCCTCACAGAGGACTCGGCATGAAGTACTTGTGTTACTGCTTCTGTGTGTTTGAGTAAGTGGTTTAGATACACATTATGTAGGCAGAGGATGGGTTCTCTCTAACTAGCTTACAAATTCAGCCCCACTTTTGCTGAGTGTGGGAATTACTATTCCAAAGATCTGTTATCTGCATTGTCACTAGACTGCTAGTATGGCATCAGAGCAGGTGATCATAATGCTGCTTCTCTTTCTGGACAGCTTTGGATTCCTTACATGTGGTGCTGAACAATCCTACCAGAACTGGCTTGCTGAGTGACTTCCAGTGAAGTGGCTCTGGGAAGTGATTTTTATAACTGCTGCAGATTGTAATATGTTTTGGCAAGGATTTAGGTCCTTGTAAGTAGTTATGATTATGATGAAGTATTAAACTAAGGAGGTTTAAAGATACTATAAGCACCCAGTTTCCCAATTTCTGCTTTAATTTGGAAAGTCCAGTCAGGAGATTGTAAACTTCATTAGCTGTCAGTTTCCTTCTCACCCAAGGAAAGCAATTTTGAGAATTTATAAAATGTGTCTTGGAGCTACTGGTATGTGCAACATAATGGAACTTGGAGTTTTAATACAAATTCTATCAGCGTCTTCCACTGTTGCATAAACTTAATTACCACTGAGTGTGTAACACCAGTGAATAACAAGTGTTAAATGACACGTGATCAATAATTCATTTGTTAGCACAGTATTGCTTACTGTGAAATGACCTTGATGGGAACAGTCTTGGAAGTAACTTCCTTTCTTTTTGCCATGTTACTACCTGAAGAAAAATGAAAATTCTACTAATATTTTCGCTGATAAACAGAGAAATTGCTTTTTTAATGAATTGTGAGAATGTGAGGCTGCCTTTCTTCTATCTTACTGTGTCCTATCACAGCTTCTTCTTGCAGAGTTGACAATTTTCAGGAACCAAGAATACTACTTGCCAGTAGTAGGTCTCAGCTTGGGATTTTGCAAAAATGATCCCACAGTGCTGAATTTAAAACAACTGGGGAAGGGTCCACCATTTTATTTCAGCAGTAACACATCAGGTCATTCATGTTATATCATGTTCTTTTCTTGTGGTGTTTCCGTCATTCTGTTTGTGTTGTTGCTGGATGAGTTCAAAACCACACAGCTGCCAGAACTCTTAATTTGTGGCAGCTATGTTTCTGTGTGAAAAATCATGTGTGTAGGTGCTACATTCAAGTCTCATTAGGTGTACTAATCCATTTGTGTGTCTGCATTAATCTCATTAGTAACTATTTGGAAAAGTGTAAATTGCAGGAGACTTCTGTGCCTCTATTTTCTTCTGAATTGCTGCCTAGTTTGTCCTGCACTAAGGTGCTGGTCATGTACTGCACAAGTGTATCCTCTTGTTTTCCTAGGTGGAAGCAGAAAAAAAATTTAAGGCTTATATTACAGGGCTAAAATGACTTAATCACAGAGAATCAAATTCTTGAGTAAAAACAGTGGCTTTGTCAGGATTTTTTTTAGTGTCTTCTCTTTGGTATTCCTTAATCAGCAAGCCGTGCTGTCATGTGGTACATGCTTGGTGTTTGAAAACTAATGGATTAATTGCATTCAGTGTGCAAACATCTGCTGCCACTGAAGTGCTGCTTGCAGTGAGAAGCGTCTTGTCTCACATTTTGAACATGGTTGCCCTATGGATAGCTGGTACAAAGGCAAATACTGGTTAGCAGTCTTTCATTTCTGCTAAGTTACTAGCACTGATTTGCCATACAGCTCATTACTTTCCTCCAAATAATAGCAAAATGCATGTGCATTTTGGGACAGGGACTTACTTAGCTGAGCATAGCAAAGCCATTTTAGAAACCTTTGTGTTCCTCCCGGTGTCGCTGTTGGTCAGGCTAAAGCCTGCCCAAGGGCAGCCTTTGCATTTGCTAGCCAGCTGTGTAGAACATAGACCTCTTTGTCTGAATGTTTTTTATGTTCCAGTACATCTGGGACTGCTGCCTCTGAGCTAGTAATTAAAGACACTCCATTCTGCAAAAGCCTCAGTTGATTAGTGCAATTGTTATATAAAACACTAACTCCAAATGCCAAAGGTTAAAAATAGTAGTGTTTCAGCCAGGAAGAACAAATGGTTTAATACATACTTTACCCAGTATGTCGCTGTTCTCTGGCATTACAGCTCTTTTCCTGCAGCCTGATTTCAAGGTGGACTTAGAAGGAACAAACAGCTCTTGTCAGATCTCTGAATTTCAGAGGAAGGCACATCCTTTCATTACATTGAAGTCTGGAAAGCTGGCAGTAGGTGGCAATTGTGTTTCATGCTTCCCTGACACTCTCCTTACAGACATCCCAAACCTCCTGAGCTGTGAGAGTGAAGTTAACATCACCTCCTCGCTTATTGAACAGTGTTACAGAGGTAATGAAATGACAGTGTGCGATTTTAAAAATGGGAGATTGAGGAGGAACAGGATAAATATAAGCTCTCTTGCATCTAAGGATTTTTAGTTAGTCCACAAACTGTTGCTAAGTGATTATTGACTCCTGTCTTCTGTGGATTTTGTGAGGCTATTATTCACTGGCCTGTGATTTAGACTGACCTATAACACAAGCTCAGTCCAATGTGGCAGCTGTACTAGAAACATATCTAAAAAGTGTAGCACATACCTCTTCGTTGAGTTGTATTTTGTCTAACTACATTTTTTACCACAATTGCTGATATTTTTATTAACACATTTACCACAAGAAGTGTGCAGCATTTCTGTAGAATCCCAGAGTATAAACCTCCTTCTAGCTCCTATGTGACTGTATTCACTTAACATCTGTACTTGCTCATGATTATGTGTTTGAGAGATGGAGGCTCTTTGCCACATTAGTCTTCTCAGTTTGACCTAGACAGCAGCTGATTTCTGGTCTTGGTTTAAAGCAGAACAAATAGCAGAATAAGGTTATGGTGATGTTTCGTGAAATAGTGTAAGTCAAATTATCCTCTGAAGCTTTGCTGTTGTAGTAAATCCTTGTAGGTTAAAAAAACAGTTGTGAGGACTTCAGTTTGGCTTAACCAACACTGGCTGCTGTGACTCTGTTTTGCCTGCTTGTTTTCTTCCTATATTTTTGCTTAGCTGCATTATTGATTTATTTATTTTTTTCCTCTGCCAATTTAAAGCTAAAGTAACTCCCTGCAAAGTCTGAAAAGCACCTTAGTTTTGCTGGAGAATGTGTTGGAAGGCAGCAACCTGTTGCTGGCTGCAGAAAATGAGAGGGCTTTGAAAGTGAGGATGAGGAATTCAAAATCACCAGAAAAGATGATGAGATGCTGATGATGGGGAAGCCAATGTGAAAGGCACAGGCAGAATTGTAGATAGATAGGACCCAGTACCAGGATTTTAACTGCTGGATATTACACTGGGAATGCTGGGGAAGGTCAGACTGTTCCAAGTGGGAGGTGGGGCAGAGTGCACAAAACAGGATACATTGAAAGAGCGTGGTTTTGAATATATAAAAGGATAAGAGGATTACTGTGTGAGGAAAATACAGGGAAAGGAGCCAGATATAGTTTAAGCTAACACATAAATTTGCATTTATGGCAGATGAGGCATAGCTAGACATATTCATTAGGGTACAGTATCACCCCAAACCTCCAAATCTGTTCAGAATTCATTGACTGGCATGAATGTAACAGGCTGTCAAAACTGTCTATTGTGATTAAGGAAAAAACCCCACCAACAACACAAAGGAAGGCATCTCAGAACAGAAGAAACATTCTTGTTTTGATAGTAGTGTTCCTCTTAATGTTTTCTTTGCTGGAAAAATTGTCCCAATGTCATGAAGCATGTTTTATGAAAAAAGGCCCCAAGCCAAAACACCACACCAGTTCTCTTTGTTCTGTGTTTTTAAAAATCGTCTCTGATGTTGCAAACCATGCATTTCAAATCTCTGTGAGATTTATGTCAGCCATTGTTTGTCTAAGTACTCTGGCTTGCATGCTGATCATGTCATTTTCTCTTCCGGCTGTTCACTACCTTCGTCATGAACAACAAATACTGAAAGTTCACAGAAAGGCTAACCCTTCCTTATGCTTAGCCTGTGTACTGTATACTGTGTACTGTATACTTTATTCCATGTTGTGTTATTCCTGTGGGAAACAGTAAATTTGAAGAATACTTTGCACAATTCTTTTTTGAGTTCTTCACACCACAGATTTCCTAATTCAGTGAGAAGCTTGTAATTCCTCAGAGTCTTAGCTTGTTTCTTTGGGGTTTTTTTGAAACTGGGATAAGATATTGGTATTTTGGAGTCTGCTGAATATGCAAAAGATGAATGATTTGCTTGGTTTTCAATACCTTTCAGCTACTCAGAAGACATATATTGAATTCTATCTTTAAGCTGCTAAGAAAGCAACTTCTGCAATGTGGGTTAAAACATGGAAGTCATGGTCTTTCATGATTTACCTACCAGAAATCAGACCAAGTTCTCTCGTAGAATTACAGCAAATATTTTCCAAGTCAAAACAATTATTTTTTCCCCTAAATACCTGTAGACCAACATAACAGTATCTATAGCATTTCCATGACCTTGCTATTTTTTTTAAAATTGTTTATCTGTTTCCTCATTCTGTAGCTTCTCATTCCTTGGTACTGAGGGATTAGTCAACTTTTGTTATGGTTCAGTAAACCATGAGAGCAGAGCCAAAAATATCTGTGCTCTTTTCTCTTTATTCTGTACTGGTCTGTACTGATTTTGTACTGTTTCTGTTTGTATAATTCTGTCTGATTACTCTAGATTTGTATTTGCTGGGGATAGAGAATCTGGATCTACGAGACCTCTTCACTAAGGCTCAAGGTTTTAATTTTTGCTTTCTTCCACCAAGGCAAGATGAATACAGTGAGTATAGCCAACACAGAAAAATCTGATTCTTCCTGATCTGTTCCGATCATTTCCTTCACAGCTCTTTCCCAGGAGAGTGAGTGCAAAAGCTGTATTTTTCTCCAATATGCTTCTCTGCTGTTCTACTTGTCCAAGAGAAAAGCTGTCTGTGCTTTCCTGCTGCCCTTCCTGCCCCGCTGTGGAAGCCTACACCCACCCAGCTGGGGTACCCTCCCAGTTTCTCATCAGCAGGGCTGACTGCCAGAGGTCAGAGGTACCAAATAAAGGCCTCACACTGCATGAGCCACAAATGTGATGGCTCAACTGCAGCATGTCGTGACTGCAGGACGAGAGCAATCCATGAGCATCTTGGGCTGAGAGAGGTCTGCTCCTGTCTACAGGGTTTCCAGAGGAATTATTATTGTTCCACAGCCACACAGTGCAGTGACAGATGTCAATAGGAAGAGAGCTCCTTTACAGATATGTGGTCAGAACATTTCAAAGTAAGATTTTGGCTTGTGCATGCAATCAGAGGCTGAGCAGGATCTTGGTTAAACTGTTGCCTCATCCTGATGTTTCCCACACAGGGCATGTGCTTCCCTCTGAGACAATGCTGTTCTCTCTGAGGCCCACCAAAAAGCCTGCATCAGTTGCTGTCCTGAAGCATTTGTCAGCCTGATTGGGTAAGTTTTCTCTGAGCCAGGACAGGGAATCTAACAAAACCTAGTTGTAACTATCTTCTTTTATGTCCAGGGATGTGTACGATGGTCCTATCCAACCTTGGCCTTAAACATAGGGAAGTGCTGCTAAAAGGGAAATAGACACTTAAAGCAGCATTTTCCACATCCACCCATAAGATGTGAATGTGTTATTACCCCAGACTCTCATAATTTCCATTTCCACATTCGTCCACCAAACTGATGACTCAGATGCTCTAATCTGTTTAGCAAAGCTGATGCAGCAAAGGTGATGCAACACACTCTTGCAATTTGGACTTTGCACAAAATAACCCCAGCTGATTTTCCCAGAAGAAAATTAGGGATACTGCACCACAGGTGTACTGGTAGGGATGGGAACCAGCAGCACATGACCAGGAAGGTGGTGATGGTAGGGTGGCAGTAATACTGGTCTTTAAGGAAAGCAGCTGCTGGCATGTGGGACAACTGTCACAGCTGGCTTCGCTGAAGTGCTTAATGGCAGAGGAGATGGCCATGTGCATATCTGAAGTGACTGAGGCAGATGAATAACTAAAACCTTAAGGATCAGGCAGTGCTGATTTCTTTAAATTAATTTTTACTCTCAGGAAAGACACCAGAGTTGTGTAGAAGCCTGACTTGGTGCTGCTGACAGATCTGGTCCATTGTCTGTGCCTGTGGCTCCCTGGGGAAGCACAGAGGTACAGGGCAGATGTGCAGAGAACTTGGCTTAGAATATTCTTGCATTTTCCAACGTTGCTTCACTTTACATGGAATACAATTACAGAAACAATAGAGGAAAAAAGGAGTAATGTCAGCAAAGCTCCTAAAGCATTATTTCAAGCATTGCTCAACATGCCTGCATTTGTTACTGGGCTATTTTATAGATTCTTATCCGTATCTGGTGGAAAATTAAGTAATTTTAGATGAGTTACTATTTAGAAGATCAGCTTTTGGATGCAGGCTACATCTGGTAAAACAAGATGGGAAATGGAGGCAGAGGACAGTCTAAAAGCAGAAGGAGGGAATAGCTAAATTCTGGAGCTCTCAATATTCAGCTACAAGCAGTCTCATTTCCTTAGTCCTAAACCTAACACAAACCTTGTGCTTTCTTATTTCAATTAGACCCCAACCTTGTGGTAGCAGTTACTGTGATGGTCAAAGAGTGATTGCAGAATCAGAAATGTATGAAGGGACTTGGAAAAGAAGTGTGGAAGATGTGTTCACACAATCAAGAACTTCGTCTTTCACACAGCATTCTTCCTTATAGCCATTACTATTGATCAGAGTCTTTAGAAGTGTGACCATTTCCAAGTCAGCTAATGTAGTTTATATTGTTTTCTTCATGTGTGCTGTCAATGGCATCACTTCAAACAGTTTTTGGGAAACACATAGAAGGACATCTTGTCCTGCAAGTATCATAAGCCAGCGTCAAGGCACTTATGTTTCATGATTCATTTGTGAGAGAAGGTTCGTGGTTCGTTACATACGTCGTGGAAATAGCTGTTAGTACAAGCTGACTTTCTTCCCACCTTGCCCTTGCTCTGGCATGAGGCCACGTGTGCACATTGCCACGATAGCAGGCTCTAAGTGCAGGAAGAATTCAGAGCTATTTTTTGCCCTGCATGCCAGATACAGCATGTGAGGTTATGATTAAGTTACTCATTACCTTTTCTTCTTGGAGGGAGCCTTTATCCATCTATCTGTAGATAGTGTGAAGAGCTGATTTTTAATTTTGTACTTGACAGCACATCGGAATGGTTTTCCTTTAATCTCCTGCTAAGCACTGCTAAAATGCCTAGCCAGTGGAAAATTACCTTATCAATACCATTATGTGACAACAGCAGTTGAAGAGGCCTTTATTGCACAGTCCAAACTACCTGCATTGCCAAAGACTATCAAATCCTTGTTATGAAGCTTAATGTAGAATGACACACCTCCAGAACAGGATGCAGGTACTACACCATCATGACTTGAGCTTGCTGTTTATGTAAAGCCAGGGAAAGGTATCTTTTCAAATTTAAGAGCTTAATGAGCTTTAAAGCTGTTTCCAAATGGAATTAGTACAGAAACTGGCAAGATAAGGTCACATAGACAGTAAAATACATTGGCAGAAGCTCTACACACAATGGACAGAAGCTGAAAATGCAGTCGGGTGAAGAGCTATCTAGACTGAATGCAGAGAGGCTGGCAGCTAGTGGGAGCCTAGTCAGTATGAAATGTATATGGAGGGCAATCATTTCTCTGGCAACTCTCTTCAAGAACTAATTTCAAGTTTTTTGGCACAGGTGTTTACTTAGTGAATAGACATCCCACTCAGGGTGGACTTTTGGCACAAATACTGCCCATTGCGGTGAAAATAGGTAAAGTGATCCAAGCTAAGCATTTGTAACTTCAGTAGGGGATAGCTGGAATATTCTTGTACATTTTGTACATGAAACAGAGTCTTGGGAGAGGCTTTGATGACATTCCTTGAACTCCTGCTCAAAGTCTGCTTGCGAAGATGCTGCATCCTGACCCCTTGTTTGTAAATTGTAACAGATATGAAACTAGGTACAGGAGAAAGACAAAACCTTCTGATTATCATACTAACCCCGCTAGTATTGTCTCAGAGCACACTTCTAATCAGTTCCTTCTTGGGATCATCCCTTTTGAGGGTACTACCAATAGCAGGTGTAGTCAAGGTCTTACAAAGACTAGATCTAGGCCTAGTCACCCAAATAAACTGAGATTTAATCTAAGATGAGTAGGCACAGTCTCACTGGCCAGTTCGACTAAATGGAAACTTGAGGTTCAGTAGGTGCCACCACAAATTAAAACAGAAGGTCTGAAATGAAAACTGTGTAAGCAAAATGCCTATATTTTGGACAGGAATAGTGATAGGCATCATCACATTCCATGAAGCTCAGGGAATAAACTCTCCCAAGTGCTGTGGAGTTAGTGTAGATCGTACATTGTTTTATTGTTCACATTTGACTGATTTTTTTGTTAAAATCCAGGATGGTTTGCGATAAACAGGGAGTAACTTCAGAGACAATTAAATGAAATTTACTGACATATATTTTGTTGTGGCTGTTGAGTGAACAACAGGATATTATGAGGCTCTACATTCACAAAATGATATTACACCGATTTTAAAACCCAAGAAAGCAAAAAATCCATCCCTTTTGTAAAGTCTCATTACATGGTACCATGTTTAGCAGAACGCTCCACTGGGTTCAAACCATAAACCTAGAAGTGTCAACTGAGATGAGTCAATTTTCCCTCTTGAGCAAATTTGCCTGTCAGACTCAGTCTCACCAGGCAAACTGAAAAGCAGGTGCCGGTAAAATCCTTTCAAATGACATTATTCCTCTGCTGTTTATAAAAGCATACACACAGGCATTGAACACAAAAGGAACTGTTTGCTCAGTGTAACTGTTTGCTCAGTTTTCTGTCTAAATAGCCAGCTTTTTCTGATCGTTACTGCATGTCACACCTGCTCTGTAAATGCAAAATCTCCTGCGTATTTGGGAATAACACCTCACTAGCAGTTGCAGCTGAACCAGCTGAGCAATAGCCTGCAAAGGCCTGTATAACACCAACCTGGAGATTTCTTTAGCATTTGTCAACCGACTATGAGGTGGAAACATGGAAATGAAAGTGCAGGTGTAGCAGGAAGCAGAAAGCATTACCACACATCTGTATGAAGGTTCACGTGACAGCAGTTGATAGTATTAAATTCAGACATGTTCAGACAAAAACACACAGAAAACTGTTTTTCTTTCCTGCAAATGCTACTGCGAGTTACTACCTTCGATGTTCTGCTGAGAGGGAGGCTTTCAGCAGATCATACCTCCTGCCTAGAGTGCTAGCTGCATCCTTTACACCAGCAGTACCATAAACTTGATACCTTGACAGAAAACTGCTTCAACAACCCCTCCATCTGAACACCCTATACAAATCCTCATTACTTTTTTCACTAACTGCAACTAGAGAAAACACAAGTGAGGTGCTCCTCTTGCCTTCGCCTGCAAACTCAAAGCAGGCACTAGTACTAGGTCCTGCATGGCTCGTAGAACTCAGCCTTTTTTTCTAGCCTCTGTGCTGTGAAGGACAACAGGTAGACAAAACTGGAAAAACAAACACACAAGAAATTTTAAAATTGGCTTTTTAAAGCAGATTTCCATGCAGCCTACACAGCAAATTATTGACGATTGTTACTAAGAGTGTGTTCTAAGAATTTTGTGTGCATATCTGACTTCCCTAAAGTCACACATCTTTCCCACCTATTCCTGCAAACTTGCACTTTTGCCAGAAGGCAAACCCCCTCCTTGTAGCCTTTGTATGCACTACCAACCACAGACACAGGGAGAAGTCTCCCTGCTCTTTAACAGACTCCCAGCCTTGGGGGAAGCTCTTTTCCTTGCTTATCCCTGCTGCTGGTACTTCCCTCCCAAACATGGCTGGGGGAAACCCCCCTCCTCTCAAGCTTGAATCACAGGATTTAAATCACTCCACTCACTTCTACGCTTTGTCCACACGGGGCCTTGCAGCACTGCCTGAAGTACCTCAGTACTACACACTGCCCACTTCACACCTGAGCAGTGTAACAGCCTTGAGACATCCTCCTCCTCCCTCTAGGAGAAGGGGGAGTGAGGGTAGCACCTGAGGGGCAGGGAAGAGGTCACACAGAGTTGTGCCAGTACGCTCACGTGGCCGCTGTGTCACAAGCCAGTCCTTTCTCTGGAGTGTAGTTCACTCTCCTGCGTTGGAAGAACACTGTTACACCTTTGCCCAGACCCATTGCCCCTGGCATGCTGCTGCAGCAGGCTGAAGGGCACACATCCACCTCTGACTGCTCACTCCCTCCAGTAATCATTTTGTTCCTGTATGGCTAAGGATAAGGGCTTAGCCTGCCTGATTTACTTAAGGCACATATCACATATTATCTCTCTCCTTGTTCTCCTACAGCAAAGCACGGACCTGAGGATGTAACTCAGTTCAGCTGCTGGCTATAACCAAGTTTTCTTGTAGTTCCTTTGATAAAAGTGACTCGTGGCATCAATTTAGCAACCGCAGAGCTAGAGACTTCTGATACAGAATTAAAGGGAGGGGAGAAGAGAAGGTAGAGGATGAGGTGAGAGTCCAAAACATTACATAAGCTGTACAATTGTAGAAGAAAGTAGGGAAAAGAAGGGAAAAAATTTAAAAAGTAACTTATTTTAACAGTTTTCTTGTGAAGCCGAGTTTTCCAATAAAATCATGATAGCTGAGGAAGCAAAGGCAGAGACTTCAACAGGGAGAACAGTCAAATCTCACGTATTTCTTACTGTGCTCAGGTAGAATCTTGAGCCAGGCAGGCACGTTAAAGCACACAAGGCTCTATAGATTGCCTCAACATTCTAATACTCATCCAATATCCTCCAAGGAGGAAACTTGAGAAACTTGGGGAACTTGAGAAAACTATTAACATGTCCTCTCTGGGGCCAGATTTGCTTGTACTGTTGTCACTGAGGTCTGGGAAGAAGTCACACACAACCAAGTAAGAGGAAGTACTGCAGCAGGATGCAGTTCCCAACCCCTTGTGTTGGGTGATCGGTTTTGCACAAACTTTGTACTGTAGGTATAAGCCTCATGAATACCACATTTGACCAAAACTGATGGAGGGACTTGGGTTCATCCAAATTATAGTATTGCGTCGCTTGTTTTAAAAAAGTTTATTTGAACAAAGTCGGTACATTTCACAGAAATGGTTATAAAATGCATAGCATATTATAAACAGTACTGTTACTTTACAGATAGTAGTTGTTATTATCCTAAATATTGCTTTTTAAAAACTAATGAGCCTGCTTGGTGAATCAGAAAGCTAAAAATCCCCATCTCAGGCACTCTGGAAAAAAACAGTATGTGATATAAAAAGCAGGTGTCCACTCTTTCATTCATTCTACTGGCTGTTTGTATTGCTGCACCATTAATTTGCCAGTTCTCATTATGTGGAAATATCCAGTCCCTGGAGTCACATACCAAAACTAGATTTCCATTAACTGGACTATAAATTGCACTTGCTCAGCCAACCAAAACCCCACGCAACTCCAAGGAAAGCTGACTGAGGGTCTTCGCACTGATTAACTTATAGGATAGAGACCATAGGAGTGGACAGAAAACGAGAAGTTCTTTTAAGTTGTGCAGGTGTGTCACACCCCACACTGCTATTCATAAGCAACTTGACTGTAAGTTGGCAAGTTCACACAGATTTCAGGCTTGACTTCAAAGGAACCTGAATGTCCAGCAGAAACAGACCTTACCCTCAGTGGTGATACAGTGTCACAGAAAGTGGAATTGAGCCTTTTTACAGCACTGGAGAACTGAGCAGACCTCAAGCGTTCTTGATTGCATACCCAAACACAGAGGTGTCTGTTTTCTGATCTTTGGGACGTCAGGGTGCAGAGAAGCAAGCAAAAATGAAGAACACAGCACCAATCCATAATCACAGCTAAAACAGATACCTGCTCATTCACACAACACTTCAGTACATGAATCATGACTGACATTCTTCACATTTACATTTGTATGACAATAGGCATAAAGTAAATGTTGAAGTAAAAGGATATGCACCAGGTTTGCACTGGTGTAAGCAAATCTAGAATCAAGCAAGCTATAAAATCCATTAATACACACAATAGAGAAAGAAAAATCCCCGCATTTTTAAAACATATAGATACATGTAGATCAAACCATATATGTTTCAAAACATACTGATACATGCTGAAGAATAAACTGACTTCTCTGCATGATGACATGAGCTTTATAGTAGTTTAAGCTTGTCTTGGACTGAAAATAAAGACGCTTGAACTCTGGCCAGCAGAGCTCCTTTGGAACAGTTTGTCAAGACAGAAGAATGAGGTCTGAAGCAGTCCAAGAACACTGATGTTTCATTCACCATCTTCAAGTAGTTTTTGTAAGTTGTTCTGTATCTTAGAAAAAGAGAGGGAAAGAGTTGGGAGGCAAGAAGCGTTACACTGTATCTTAAATAAAAAATAAGACTTACTCTTCAGTATACTCTGTGTTTAGGTTAATTCTGTCACACCTTCTCATACCAATGGTATTCCTGTTAAATGCTTCCCTTATAATAAGTGTAATGTAAGTCCATCAAATGGAACACCTAGACAATCAACCAGCAGGACATCTAAGTTTCATACGAAGAGTTTCCCCTGAAATTTTCTCCTATAGACTGTCTCCTCCACTAGTCATAAGAAAATAAGACAGAAAAAAAATTAGAGCTAGAAGCAATGGGACAAGAAACTGAATTATTTTCACCTTGATCAAAATCCAATAAAAGCCTCAAACTTCCAAGTCACAGTTCTATGGCTGAAATGGATAATTCAAATAGTTTTGTAACAGCTTCAGCCATGATGCGTGCACAGTAAAATACAGTCTTCTAACCACCAGCAGACATGTCCCATTTACCAGATTTAGTGAACTAATTGTGGGTTACCTTCCTTTAGTTACAATGAAAGCAATGTCAGCCGGTTGCATCCTTGAGAATAATTTGAACAGACCTATTTTTACACAGCCTATTTATCCACTTTTTGTCTCCTTGTCCTTAAAAGCAGAGAGGAAGGAATATAATGGGTCACATCCCCAGACACACATGTTCTCAATACCTCAGCACCTTCGTAACTTGCCAGCACTGGTTACAGGTTTAGTCACAGCTACTTTCAAGCTTTAATTTGAGAAGCCATGGTACTGTTCAAGGATACCACTTTTTAGTCCTACCTCATGATTTCTATCCCAGATGCACACCTTTCTCAAGAGGGGCATTTTGAGGAAAGGGAAGCAATAAGAAGTACCTAATTTTATGAGAGTCACTTAACACAGGAATTTCCTTTTAGCCTGCTAAGTTAGTGTAAGGGAACAAGTAATATTAGGCTACATTTTCCCTCCCACAATTGAATGCTTTATCCTCTGATAGACATGGTACATTTTAACAAGCTGCTAAATACAACTAAAAGCCAAATTAGCAGAATTTTGCTAAACCATGGTAGTTCCTTGGCTCCAAGTATTAAGGTGAACTTGTAAAAATCACAGGGTCACACTGAAAAAGTCATTGCAACATATTCGTGCACTAAACATTTTTTAACTACAGAGTAATTTTTAGTTTTTAATCTAGATAATCTCAGTGCTCCCGTTTACAGTGCTGTGGTCACAGGGGAAATAGGGAGAGAGATTACAAGTTATACCAGAACTTTTATGCTACCTTTGCTGCTGCAGCCAGTTACCAGCACTTTTCACTAAGGCATAGGAAACTGCTAAGCAACTGCAGTAACTTTGCTCAGAGAACAAAAAGCTCTTAGATTTCTAGCCACTGCTCATCTAGATTAGAACAGGATGTGGCAATATGCAGCTACAGGCAATACTGATTTAGCTTGTATGCAGAGCACTGCATCGCCTTGAATATCTGGCAGGTAAAGGTAGGTCTTTAAAGCTACAATCCTGCAGACACTAAACGAAGAAAGCAAGACACTAAACAAAAAAAGCACACCACTTAAGACTAATTCAGGACAGAAGATCACTTCTCTGGGAACAGTTGAATGATCTAACCATCCAGCTGTCTATTACTGTCTCCAAGCAAAGACTATACAGGGAGTGGGACAGTGCCTAGCCTTGCTGCGAAGGGCTGGCTGGCTGGCTTCCCACTGAAATGAGGTCTCCCATGAACCATCTTGCCAGTCTGTCCCAGACAGCCAGAAAGCAGTAACCTCTTAAATGACCTAATTTGCCTGAAGATTGTATCTGGTAACCATCTGGTAAGCATTTTCCCCTTGTATTCACACTGTTATTATCCAGAAAACACAGAGGGGTTAAGCCAGCATTACTCTAGATTTCCACAGCCAAGAGGGTGAAGATGTGGGGGAAGAAATCTGTTTTTAGGGGAAGAAACCCATTTTTGGCAGTATTTCTAAAACCTATGCCATATGTGTAAACAGTGATATTATATACTCTTAGATTTATGCTATTTGAGAAACTTGGTTTGGAGGAAAAAAGGTGTTGAAAAACCTTGGCACAGACTCAATTTTAGAAACAGAGGCAAAAATATCCTATGTGACTTAAGCATACAGGAATTCAAGTAACTTTTGGCTTTGTTTCACCAGTGCTGTTGTCATGCCCGGCCCGTGTACGTGTTCAAAACACACAACATTTCACGCACCTGTACTGGGTGCATTTGTCAAGGTTTGGCGGCAGGTGGGGCGAGGTGTGCAGAGGCAGCAGCTGTGGGCCAGGACCAGGGGCTGCCCTGTGCTGGACACAGCCATTCCAGCAGCATCCAGCGGACCCACCGCAGGGCACGGCTGAGCCCCAGCCATGAGAGTGGTGGAGCCTCTGGTAAAGTATTTTAGAAAGGGGAAACACACCAAATAAGGAAATAAGGTCTGCACACCCACTCATTTTGCATAGGTTTCCAATTTAAGTCACCAAATACATTTAGCTTTGCAATCAGACAGTGGTACAAAGCAAGGGTCAGGTATAGAGAATTACACAATTGATGCAGCAGCTGGTGTTACTGAAGTAAAACAGGCAGATTCCAGCCACTTTGTGTGAAAAAGCTGACTACATATGAAAGCAAGCACCATTTTTCTTAATAAAAATCCTGAAACTCCAACAAAAGCCTCAAACAGAAAAATTCATCAAATACCAAGAAAGGTTAAGTCCAAAATCCTTAGCCTCGATGGATTAAAAAAAAGAAAAAAAAGTTGAGATCACTACATAATGCAATAATCACCCCTGAAGTGTCTGCTTAAGGGACACTTTTCCTGGTTATAAGCCTCAGTTCAAGGCAAAATTTTTACACATTCCAATGTTTGTACTTGGGTTAATTTATAGTCCAAAAACTAGTCCTTTGTCTAGGAAAACATTCCACCTTTTGGTATCGACTCTGGGGGTAACTCAACACTTTTCAAGTGACAGATCATAGAAACACAGCAAGAACCTGACCGGTCTACCAGCATTCGCATTATATCGTAGATGTTACCTTTTCCAATTTTCTAAGATTAGCAGTTAACTCATCACAAAAGGCATCAGCATTGATTTGCAGATGAGATCCCAAATCTTGGTGCACTTGATGTCTGCCAAAAAGAATGAAAAAGTAAGTGTCACAGACTCAAAAAAAGAGGAAAACAGAACTGGATACACATGTAGATAGCAATAGAGTGGCAAAATTGTAACCTGTACTTGTTTACAGAAAAAAAAAGTGCTAGGTCACTTCTTGACTACATTTTTTACATGACCTCATTCTCCAGAAGTTTGGATTTACAGTTATTTCTGCTGAAAAGTTCCATAAGTTCCACATCCTGTGGCCTGGAAGAAATCAGAAAGCCCAAGCCCTAGGCACTGCAGAAGTGCACATTAGGTCTTCCTTCCTGTATCTTGTACTACTTGGGATCAGAGCAACAGAAACAGGACTTTATCGTGTTAAATGTTTCTGAAGAGGGACATAGCATCCCACTAATAAAAATATGCCAGAAGTGAGAAAAAGGCTTTTGACATTGCCTACTATGCGAGGGAGGTTTACCCCACTTCTTCCATTTCTGGTAAAATATAAATGGAAGGCTGCACAGATAGAGCACCATTTCCTTCCTATCCCTTTTTCATGAAGAACCTAGCTCTGTATTCTGACACATGCATATAAGTCCTACTGCTTTCCACAAATGACAGCTGAGACCAGTTGGATCATAAACAGCACAGTCATTGTATGACCACAAGCGCAATGTCAGAGTGACCTGTTTTGTCATGGATGGGTAATCAAAGAAAGCTGAATTAAAAAGCACACTTATGTAAGAGCTTGCTAAATTTGAACCACTTTGCAAACAACTCCACCATGCCCGAGTCAGTTCTGTCTTGAATATTATTTTTCCCCTCTCTTTCTCATGTGGTGCTTCTCCAGCTGTCAGCATTTCCACTCATGTTGCATGTGGCTGCAGGTTTTGCACTTAGTTTACAAATGACTTTTGAAGCCATATTTTTCAGAGCAGCTCATAAAAAATCTGTTATGAGAAGGGGAGAAGAGTTAATGCAAAATCTAATGCTCAGTAAACTGATTAGTATTCTCAGCAGTATCCAGTTTAACTTCCTTCCCTCCTAAGACAAGTGCAGGGAGCCAATACAACTTATAGAGGCAAACTACTGTGGAAAATATACATACCTCTGCACCTCCATTTAATGTTTGCATATTTTCTATCTGTGCAATGTGGAGACAAAAAACAACACCCAAGGAAACAAAAAAACTAACTACAGAGGCAGATGACAGCTATGACTCTCTAGGTACAGAAAGGAATTATTTACGTAACTAAGGTCCCTTTCCCTATTCCCTCTTCAAATAGACAGACACCTGTGCCTTGGTATGTTTGGATTTTGTTTTGGTTTGGTTTTGTGGTGTGGGTTTTTTATTTTACAAAGACAGAATATCAGTTTCTAAGTGGTATAAAGACAACACAAAGCTTTACACAAGCAAGACAAATGTATGAGCTCAGAGTATGCAGTATGTTTCTAATTACGCTCTAATCAAATAACACTAAGACTGATGACAGAAGTCACACCTTTTTCATGGAATCATTACTCTGGAAAAAGATTTTAAATCCCCAACATTTCACAGAGTTTATCTTACTCCTTAATATGTGAATCAAAGGCTGTCATGGACATAAGGCGTTCCTCCAGGACACTGATTTTATATCTCATGTAGAAGGTAGAAAGTATTAATACACAAACGCTGTAAGAGAGAAGAATAAAGTATATTACTTAAGGAAACTTCAGCAGTATCTGACAAATTTATTGTTAAAAGCTATTTACATTGTTACTTGCACATGTTCAATAATGAAGGTATCATTCTTAGAAACATTTCAGGAATACCATCAGTGGCATTCAGACAGTTATGAAAATCTCAGACTTGAGTATGTGTTTGCTAAGTGACATGCAAAAGGAACCTGCAAGTACTTAAACACTTTTAACATTTTCTGAATCAGAAGACCCTTTGCTTTTAAAAGCAAATGGCCTGTTAAGTAAGCCTGTCCTAACAGGCTTTTATATATATATATATGTGTACATACATATGTATGTATGTATATACACACTTCTGGAAAGTGTAAAGGCCACAATTCCCAATAATTTCCTTTTTTCAAGTAAAGTTTAGATTATATCAACCATGCTTACATTGTATTGATCATGCAAACATAAGAAAACCCTGGTTTTTGACAATCTTGTTATTGCTAACTTACAGAACTGCATAAAACACAAGTACATGGCTTAGAGATAAGAGCTTCTGTGACTTCACTCTGTGGAAGAACCTGAAGACTTCAGAATGGCCTGCAAGGGAAAGAACCAAGTGTTACTTCAACCAGAGCAGACCACAGATATAAACAGTGTTTTGAAGTATGTGACAGATAATGCAAACAGAGGGATAAATAAGAAAGAGATCTTCCAAATTATGTGAACTGACATAATTAGGCAAACGTATCTCAAGTTATTCCAGCTGAAGATCTGCCCTTGATTTCTTACCATTTCGAGGACTGTTTCGGGCTTTTCCATCAGGCCCACGTTTACTATGTGCATCTGAACGAACAGACTTGGCCTCAGGCTTGGAAACTTTCAAGTGAGTCTCTGTTTCAACAACATGATAATCTAGCAAAAGAAAGATTTTTAATAAAGTTGAAACGTGAAGTCAAAGGAATTGTTGATAGCTTACATTGGTCAAGAAATAGACTAAGAGGGGAATTTTAAAAGGTGCATTTCTGTACTTTTGGGTAAAAAGCAGCAGTTGGTTTAGTATCCTTGAAACAGTTTACAGACTAATTCCATATCAACACAAAATAAAATGAAGCACCTGGATTGAAAGAAGATGTATGTTGCATTTATATTTCCAGATCTTTTGAAAGATGGCAACCCATGAAAATGTTGAAGCCTACTATTGAATTTCCAGGCAGAAGATTATAGTCACAAAAGTTGTCTCTCAAAAGGCCTGAATTTGCTAGATTAATGATTCCAAATCACTTTAATAGCAACATCAAATGAGGATAGTGCACTGTTACTTTAAAAAGGACATTACAACTCCCTTTCGTGACTTTCTTTAAAAATGCCAATGATATCTTGAAAGAAATGGGACAGAAAAATCTAATCGCACACAGTTTATGCTCTACTTGCTTACCCTGGACTTGCTCTAATGATGCACAAGAAACAACCATGAGTGACAGACGTGCTACCCTCCACCCCTGCCTTCAATTCCTTTTCCTAGGATGGTTCTTTACCTGGATATTGGTTTTCATTTGTGGAAAAAGAAAATGGAATGGTTTGAAGTAATTATTTGCCATCAGAAAGTACAACAGCAAGTTAAATCATTATTCAGAAGCACTTCTATGGCATCTGATGACACCACAATTCAGTTACTGCTTCAAGAACAGCATCACAATTAAAGATAGAAGCACAGTAAATATCAATGAAAGAAAATAGCCCCAAATCATCCTGCTGAACAAAACACAGAGCAAAAAGGAGAGTTAATCAAAAATAACGTGACAGAAAACTGCTATAAAAAAATGACAGTTTCTTTCAACAGTTTCTTATACAAATTATAGTCAAGATGGAACCCAGAGAACTAACAGCATAATAACACATTAATGTCTTAATATATATGAATTGTACAACAGAATACTCTAGGTTTTCACAATAACATTCAGCATGAGCTACATAAAACAAGTATAGCTGTACTCATGAAGTTATATGTAGTGAGTTTCAATCAGAATGGCTGCTAATTAGGTGAAGAACTTGAGACAATAGATTACAAACAGCATTGTAAAGAAAGAACAACTTTGGACAGTATCTTCAAGTGTCTTAACAGCTGCAAAGAATAAAATGAGGGTTTAAAAAAACCCACAAAAACACCTATGAAAAATAACCTTCTTGATGACCAAAAGCCACCATGGTACAGAATGTTATTTGTATAGATCAGAAGTTACACTGTGACTTGAACTACTTTAGAATGGGTTTTGATTGTTTGTTTTTCTTTTGTGTTTTAAAGCATGAACAGCTCCTACATTCTATCTCTCCTTGCATGGCTAGGCAACTGGAACCAGTAGCCTAACAGTTTAGATCTGCTGATGACCAAGTCATTGCCTGAGTCTGGACAGCAGAGGGATATAGTAACAGATATGTAGGTACTGGGGCCTTGAGGAATACCTCAAAAATCCACGTACTTCTCCAGGACTGTGGAGAATCTAGATTCTGCATCAGAAGGGGATACAGAAGCAAAACAGAGCTGGCTCATTCTCCTCTAGGGGCTCTATGATCCCACTCACCTTGGAAGCATTCCAGCTCTGGTGTCTGTGAGCCTGTGCTGCTGGACTCTTCCATCTCTTGTCTTCGCTGCTGCACTATTCCATCCAGATCAGAGTAATCTTCATTGAAATCCTGACGAGGAGAACGAATCACAAAAAGGTTCAGCCCTTTTCTAAATCTGAACAATCTAATTTCCTCTGACCTTCCTCTAGAATCTGAACCAAAGATCAAAGCTTTAGAACTGTTTAACCAGGATCAATCTATGATATCAAGATGCTGAGATCAAGTTAAAAAAATAAGCTCCGTAAGATCACCAGAATTCAAGCTTCATCCCCTGCCTTGTCTACAAGAAAGACTATTAAATTAGACAAATTGTGAAGTCCAGGACAAGCACTAATAGATTTAGGCTCTGGTCATCACATGTGGCTTCACAGCTCTTTCAGATGAGTGAACTGGCTTACAGAGGAGGGTTTGCTACTAGAACCACTTCAAAAACTGTTCACAGCAGAGGACAAAGCAACTTCACATCAGTACAGTGAAACCTGACTGCTAGACAGAGACACAAAGAACATACAGACCTTGAATAACTCCTAAGCGTATGCATGTATATAAACTGCACATCACCAGATAATTATGCTAATTATGTCCATTGTTTTCTAGCGTTAAAAAATCATGGAAGTTTTACAAACAGATTTCCTTCAGTTTCCTTTCTTGGCATTATAAACAGTACTTGCAATGAAAGATGACATGCAACGAAAGAATAAACTTCTAAACCATTTACCAGGGGCAGAGTTCTAGGGCGATCAGCCCTGAAGCTGTTTTCTGCAGAAGAGGGATTTGGACTGTTGCCCATGCTTGTATCCTGAAAAAAGGCAGCACTGTTAACAAGGAACACAAGCTGAAAGCACCTAGCATTTCACAACTGGATAACAGTAATAATGAACACAAAGCTACTTACCATCTTCACTGCCACTAGTACTTACCTCAAGATGTCTACAGATAGATTTTAATAGCTTGTAGGTGGTATCTCTGGACAGTAGTGAGACAAACATGTACTGAAAAACAAAAGTTCCACGACTGTTCGACAAAAGACATACAGCACAAGCTTCCTTTTATCTAAATAAAACTGACAGGTGATTTTGCTGATCAAGTAACTATTTTTAAGAACTTTAGTATGGCAGGAAAAACCTGTGGTCCTTCTAAGCCTACAACTTGACCTTAATCACACCAACACAGAACAGGCACATAAAAGTTACCATGTTCTGCTGCAGGAATAGGAGCAAGATCTGTTCTTTCTCTTAAAAATACTTTACATGCTATGTTTTACCTACCCCTTAAAAAAACCCCACACAAATAAAACCTCAAACTTGCTTTTATGTACAGTCTCCTGCACCTAAAAAATACTCGTGCAAAGAAAATGGGTTGTTTCTGAGGCTGCTCATAGGATAATCACATTTCCTACTGATTGATGCATTTACTATTCCTGAATATCACTGTAAGCAATACGTTTTTGTGCGTCTCAGGTATGACTGGTCAGGTAAGAGACACAAGTAAATGGAAGAACACTGACAGAGATCCCAACAAAGCAGGTAACCCTCTATGCAAGCACCTCCTGACCCAACTTTTTCAGTTCCCCTGGTGCTATGAAATCTTGGGAACATGGAATGAAAGATTACAGAGAGCAGGTGGCAAACAGATTCTGTTTTTTATTTTCTCACTGAAATACCATTGTCCTCTACCAGTACTTACCCTATCTGTCACTGTCGCTATGATCAGAGCATTTGGCACAAGAAGGGCAGTTTTGGTTTTCTTCAGAAGTGTCACTGACAGCACAGGTATACTAATCTGAAACAAGATCAACGTAGCATTCAAACCCCAATACTTGCGCACAAATCTGCATCACGCTCTCTCCCAAGGGGCCAACCCAGCTGCTGGGATAAGCCTTCAACACTCACCATTTAAAGATGTCTCCACTTCATTTCTGATTACTATTATTTCATGTGAAATAAGAGACTGTAATAATCTGAAACCATACCTATCTACTTTTACTTCTGCTTTTATAAAATGCTAATCCAGGCTTTTGTTTGTGTCTTCCTTTCCTGATCCCTTCCGGCTTTCACAAGATTACAGGCTTAGTGCACTATAGATCAGCAAAACCAACCAATCTTACAGTTAGGCTTCTTTGTTTAGAAACCAAATATTTCAGAACACATCAAGTTTTTTCAATAATGAACATAAAAGTCTTCTCACCACTTACAGATCTGCAACAAGCAGGTGAGTAAACAGCTAGTCCTTCAGCAACGTTGAAAAACCCAATACCAACACAACTGCTGACTTCAACTGATTCCTGTGTGCGCCAACCAGGCAGTCTACATTCACACTGAAAAGTTCTCAATCTTCCTTCCTGCTTTGTGTCTACATCCAACCCCATTAGCTTAATGTCTGCTAAGTTTCAGAGTATTTCACTTCAGATATTCTGCACAGACTCTTCCCGTAAACCCCATGTTACAAAGGAAAAAAAAGACCTGGCTGTAGACAGTCAGTTGAAAAGCCTAGAGGTTTAGCGAGTTAGACAAATATAATAATCCTGGATATAAATGATTAAGAAACAGATCCTGTTAAAAATATCTTTGGCACAGGCTGTCACAACTACCTGAGAAATTTGGAGGCAAGTTTCAAAGTGTCCATAAATTGTTCAGCTGGCAATCTGAATTAAAACATGTCATTGTAGGAGAATGAACTTACTCTGTGCAGTTTCTTAACTTTTGTTCGGAACAGTAACACAAAATCGTGAAATGAAAAATTGTTCCAGGTAAAAAAAAAATCTTCATATATAACAGTCTGGTTGCAAGACTGTCAAATACTGTTTGAACAGAAATCCTGCTACAAGCTACAAAAAAGCAGCTTACAATTCTTCTAGTTGGTTCAGCTCACAATTCACCTCAAAGAACTTTAAATCAGAGGTGTTAACGGCATTCTACTGTGTGTAGTTTTGATGGATAACATTAATGTAATCAAAACTAAAATGTCCTTCAGTGGGATTCAGCCCTTGCTTATTGCACTCTTCCCACAGCATTAGACTGAAAGGGTGGAATCACTGTTTGATCACAACTACTTCTATCTGGAATAATTATTATTTCAGAATAAAAGGCTTACCTGCAGGCAACTTAGAATAATTTAAAAGGGTAAAATAATGTCTAAATCCAAGAAAGACCCAAGGCCAAAATATATAGCCAAATTCATGCCACCTGGAAAGAAAGTGATCTTTCAATGCCTATTCAATCCTGTAGAATCAATCTTTTATTTTTGAATATACACAGTGTCTTTACTGCATACTCAAAACTCCTGAATTGCATAGCTGTTCACTGCATGAAAGCTTTCAGTAAAAAAAAATCTGCAGGTAGAATTCTTGTCAAAAATTTACTGGAATGTGTAGATCTGCCGTTTCTCACAATAGAACACTTTATCCCTAAGCTTAAATTGTTTTACAAGTTCTAAGCAATAGAAGCTTTGGAAATTCTGTCAGTGTATCTGACTGCTAAGAATGTTCCTCTTCCTGTCCAGCGTGATTTCCTCTTTCCCCTCCCACTACATCATTTTTCACTGTCTCCCTGATTTTCCAGCTTTTTTCTTGATGGTATTCCTAAAAGTGGAACAAGCTGTAAATAAATGATAAGTACTATCCACTTCACCCTTAATTTTCCCCACAATGTTTTTTGAAAATAAGACCCCTAACTGAATAATTTGCAATATTGCTATAGTCACATTTACAAACAGTGTTTATTCTACCCTATGATGTAAAATGTTTTCACTTTTCAGCATACACATAAGTATGTATATATTCCGGCATTTATAACCCTGTTGACAAAGGTAATTTCCTAGTACATCACCATTCTGCACCTTTTTTTCCAGGTTTTTCTACTCAGTAAAGTTCTACCATGTTCTTGTATACATTTAGCCTAGTTGGCATTAGAAAGCTGTTCCAGTTTGAAGTAGTTACATTTGTTCATGGTGAATGGAAGATTGCTAGTACAGGAGCTTCAATTTTAATAACTGCCAAGACTGCCATTACTAATATTGAATGCCAGTATTCAACCAGTTGTTTTTTCCCTTTGTGTCACATAGTTTTCACCAACATATACACCATCCACATTAATATACTGTCTATGACTAATAGAATCCATTAACTAGAAATCACCAACAATCTTGGGCCAAGAGGTTAAACACAATAACCCATAAGGTTGCCAGGGACAACGTGCTGTTAATAATTTTAAGCATTCTTTAAACCTATTATACCTTATAAAAAGCCCTTTAAAAACAGATGGTATTCCATTGAAATAGCTGGCTGCAGAGAAATGAGATAATCTCAACCCCTAAACTGATTTCAGCATTCAATTCACTGGGTCTAACCAAGAACTTTGTTCAAGGAGGTACTTGAAAGAAAGAAGCCAAAGAAATCCCTGAAGCAAATCAATCTGTTTCCCCAAAAGAGGTCAAAAACAAAGCAGAGTTTATGTAAACAAAGCACACTCCAAAAGCTCCAAATCAACAGATCCAAATCTTTTGGAAAAGTTTTTTCTGTATGCATATCATTCACCACAGGGGTACTAAGCTTTAGGTGGATCGCCAAGAAAGACTAATTTATGATCTTCCCAACAGTTCACATCTCATTTCTGATCTACATACTAGGCTCACAAGTAGAAACCTTGTCAACTTGTTTTTCTTATCCTATTCTCTGTTTATGCAAAATGGGACTGCTAGAGGAATCCTTCAGAGAGCTTTGCTACTCAAGGCAGAAGCCAGTTTTAGTTCTTCCTCTTTAACTGTCTTAATACGCTTGATCCTTCTCTCCAGTTCCCCAACTATAGTCTTGGAGTCCTTAATACTTTTCAGCCTTCATTCCTCCCGCTCCTCCTCCTCCTCTTTTAAGTACTTACTCCAAGAGAAACATTTTTGCAGTTTGTGCTACATGGGTTTGACAATGCCCTCACTGCTGCTCCTCAGATCCTTTCTTCTGTTTCTTTCAGACACGAAGTCCTTAAGCAAGAGATCCAATCTCTAATAATGATAATAGTGCTCAGTTCTAGAGTGAATTTCGAACTTCACTTATGAATAGTGATTGTATTCGATAAAACTTAGAAGTATTCGTATTCTAGCCTTGCACAATAATTTGAACTTCCGGTAACGAAGAAATTGTACTGTTCTGTACATAAAGATTTTACTAACCTTAGTGTCTTTACCAAAAACCTTGGAATGGAAGCAAATCCAGTTTTCAGAAAGGAATAACTTCCCTTGGTACAGAATTTCTTTCTGCAGAGCACAGGTAAAGCCTGGAACAAATAGATATTCTATAGTCTTTAATGTAATTAGAACCCAGGCCAAGCCAATTTGGCTTCTGTTTTTAATTTTTCAAAGCCATGATATGTTTAGGTTTATATCTTTTGATTAACATTGGCAAACCTTGAAATTTTCAATAAGTTTAACTAATACTGACAAGCTCAGAAGATGTCATAGGCTTAAGTTTAGACTCAAAATATTTGAAGGACAACAACTGAAATAAATAAAATTAATAGTAACATGCAACTGGCCTTCAAAGGTCAAAAATCTTTCCTGAGAGAATACGACCTAGCTTCCTATAAACTTTTTACTAACTTCTGGGTAACTATTACTTAAATGTAAAGAGTTTACTGAGAAGTTTTATCTTTAAACTTCTAGCTCTATGGCCGTTGTCTAAACTAGATGCCCAAAAGAGGTACAACACATGTGAAGTAATACTGTTTTTACTTCACAGACATTGAGCAAACCATTTCTCACTCATGAACCACCTTCCCTGTATTCATTTAAAGAAACATTTGCTATACATGCCTATGTATAAGCATATAAGTACCTTATATAACTTACAAGTTGTTATAAGTAGCACAGACAACAGTAAAATATTTAAACATTTAAATATTCCTTTTCCTATTAGTGTTTTTAAATATTCAAACATCATCAACAGCAAAAACTCAATCACTTGACCAATGCTGTCTCAAGTAGTGCCTTTAGTAAGGAAGATTCAGTACCAAAAAATATTGCATTAGGCTACTCTCCAGGAATGGCAAAGTGGGCTACAATTTCCAAAGATACCAAACATGAAGAGATTTAAGTTTTCCAAGATTACAACAAGATGCCCATTGCATGTGGATCAAGGCCTAGTAGCTCTAAGTAACTGGAGTTACAGGTTTTTAAAATTTAGGTAGCTCCTCTTGTACATCACCACATTTGTTGGGTAAGAACATTATCTAGGATCCACAGCCAACAACAACACAGGGATTAATACTTACTTTGTTTCAGTGGCTCATCAATAGGAACATCTAGAAACAGCTTATGAAAGTGCGCGTTTGCCTTCAGCTGAAAAACAAAAAGCCCCACACCCAAAACACACACACTTCATTAGACAGTCTGACAACTGTCAAGTGACCTGCTCCACTTCCTGTCCTTCTCACACCTTCCCATTTTGCCCACTTGTTTTACAAGAAATCCTCATTTTTTTCTATGTGGCTATTAACTCAATATTGTGCTTTACCCAGACCCTAACACACTGATGAAAAAGGAACCTCTGTCCTTTTACAACCATGAACTACAGTGTTGCTAAACAAAAGCCCTCTCATGGCAGTTATGTGTTTACTCTTACTATATGTAAGCAAACAAGCAGTCTCTGCCTTACCTGATTTGAGGCACGTTTTTTCCTTTCAGTCTTGGAGTCACTCTTGATGGTCAGGACTGGACTATCTGTGCTGCTCTTGGCCCTGAAGATTTAAAGCATTTGACGTAAGCCTGGCCTCACATTGGTCTTGGTAAGTTACCAACAGGATGTGCTTTTCCATGGAACATATGAATCCTTTAGATAACTTATCTAATTCATGAAGAATTATGCAGAGATAAAGAAGAATATATCTTTTTCTTAAACTGTGTTGATCTGCTGACTATGGCAGTCTTCTGAAGGTCTTCTTCTAATTTAGAAGGGATATTCTAAGTAACTGACTAGTTGGTATGGAAGTAGAAAAAGTTCAAAACATTTTTACAGCTTAATGAATAATCACAGTGCTTAGCTTCACATTTGTTTCTGGGCAACATGTGAAATACTAATAGTAAGCAAGCACATTACTTATGCAAGATGAAATAAGATAAAACTTAGTAGCTGAGGTGGAAGGCAGTGTACAGAAAGCTATGATCTTGTAACACAGGATGCGAGCTCATTTGAAAAGTGCAACAGAGAAGAACAGGTGCACAAGTCAGAGGATGGCTATGAATGGTGTAGTGCAGTGTAATAAAATCATTAAGACAACCAGCAACCCTACAGGAAATGAAATAGAATTCTGCGTGCCAGTTGTAGAGGCAGCTCTACAGCTCCAGCCATTTATAGTAGAAAATCAAACAAAACCTCAAACAACTCTAGAAAAGAACAAGTACATATCAAATTCTCTGAGGATGGCTGAGATGCCTGTTTCATACAAGAGGAATTCATGGCATGGACTGATCAGAAAAACAAATAGACAGGTGGGATAACTGTCTCATAAATCAGAAGGAGGAAACCATTCTCTCTGAGAGCTCTGTGGCACAGAATAAATGCATAGTAACATACTATAAAAATCAGGTAGCTCTTTTTCAGAGGGCCTCAGATGCAAACTGAACAGCAGAAGAAAAAAATATATCACAGGACTCATACTGAATGACCTGAAAAACATGTTGTGCTGAAGATATAGTAGGGAAATAAAGGTGCTACAGAAGTTTCCATTACTGCATCGTATCCTGCACAACAAGTCTTCTTTACTTCCCTAAGCTTGAGAGGTTCAGGGTTTCCAGTAGATACCATGAGAGTGAGAGGAAGAGAAACCTTGAGTGCTATGGAGACACAGCTGGAAAGAGATTGCATAGCAATCTGACTTAGGCACTGACTTAGACAGCAGAGGAACTGGCTGCATATCTCAGGAGGTCCCTCACAGAAGAAAATTCTATAATACGTGAGTACATGTATTTGTGTTCTTATGTAAAGTACAGGTCAAACTGAAACAAACACTAAGCCTGACAAAAATCTTATGTTTAGCCTTCACCAAAAGTAGTCAATTACAGTATGAGAAGTAAGACTGCAACCTTTGGGGAAAAAAAAAAGTGATAACATATTCCTTCAAATACATTCTCCCCAAAGATGCTTCATGAAATTAAGTGATGTTTTTTTAAATATTTGCCTTGTGACCAAAACAACAGTGTCAGGCTGACCACTGACTTTTGTACTGACTGTTCAGCTGACAAAGTGAAATGGATGCAAAGGCTGTGTTCAAGCCATCCAAGTGGGATTTTAGCTTCTTTTAGAAGCACTTAAAATGCATTCCAGTTCTCCAACAAAAGAAGAATGAGTGTCTTTGTGGGACATTACAAAAATCTGATGCAATATACAACACAGAGTCCAAAATTAAAACTTATGTCATAGTTTTACCGTGGATTATCAATATTTCAGCATGAAAGTGTTCTGGAAACAGGCCAGGACTAAAACTGCAGCTCAGTTTGACTGCCTGTCAAACTGATTATGACATGAATGCCACTAGCAGTGGCACCAAACAGTGCAAAATATTTTTTCCTAGAACAGGGAAACTAAGCCAGCTCAAAGTCCAAATTCTATTGTGACTGCTTGCGGTGGGTAACACAGCAACCAAGGAAGGTGCCTTGATTCCAATTCACTTGCATAGTGTGCAAGCTAACCCTCAGCTAGGATATCTGATAAATATTGCTACTCAGTCTAGCTTTTGAAGTGGGTTGCAGCCATTCTAATTATCTTACTAGAAGAAAACTGACAGTATTTCTGACATTACCTAGCAACATCAACTTTTTTCCGGTCATCAAAATATTCCATTTCACTGGTAGGTGTCTGCACAGTGGGTGATTTTCCAGCCTTTCTTTTCTCATCAGTTCCATTTTCTCCATCTGAACTGCAGGGGGAAAAATAAACATATAAATAAACAAACAAATAAATAACTATAAAGCTCGAAGCATGTATTACAGGATCCACAGTTAATGTCAAATGCCACCACAACATGTTGCCAATACAGCATATATTAAAGAAAAAACTGTAACATATATTTCTATTGAGATCCTGAAAAAATCTTCATCTACTGACTTGACAGTATCATACATCTGAGCTGTACTCTGAGCTCCAGTACTGGAATTTCAGCAATGAAGAGCGGAAAATTGAAATACTGCCATGGATATTTCAGCACTCATAAAATTTGCAGCTCTAGCTTCCGTTGTGAAGAGAATGTCTCGTTTAGGAAAAATGCATTCCATGTTCAGTACTCAGACTCAGATGACTAATGGAAATTAATTTGATTGGCAAGCCAGGAGAAAAACATCTTGCATGAGAGCACTTGGTGCTTAGCAGATAATTTGTGCCTCACTATTGCAAGAGGAAGATGGGTCCTATCTTGCCTCTCACTTTCCTCTTCTGTGAGAGTCCACATGCAGAATTTTCACAATAAATGTTTCTCTCCAAGTACAAAAAAGCATTGGTTTTATTTTACAAAAGCACCACTGTCACCACAGTGCATTGTCTTTTCACAGCATGTGCCACTGCTTCAGAAATGTATGTTATGGACTCAGAGTCTGAAGGCTAAGCAATGTGCCATTAGAGCCTGCCCCTGGCTTACCTTTCCATAATTTTCCAACAAAATGACAACTCAGAAAATTTAGAGAAAAAGAGCCGTTATCATAATAGGGTGTGAAGAATGATGATACTTTAAAATGACATGACAAATATATACACACTCTTGCCTGCAGAAACCTGAAGCCCCAGAAAAACTATAGGACGCTTTTAGGATTAAAGAGAAAAGTCAAATCATGTTGCCCACTAATTTAATGCCTGGCCTGAATGACCCCATTTACAGAAGCTTTCCATTATAATGTTCAACTTCTGCAATTTTACAGCAATATTACAGCCATCATGTGACACTGTCTTTACTATGAACAGGTCTTTTTCTTACCAAGACAAAAGTTTTGCTAACAGAGGTTCTCAAACTGATTTAATCTTCTTTTAGGAAGGCCACAAAAAGATCTTTTGCTTTTATTACGCTCTGATGAACAAGATCAGGAGATACGCCTCACAACACCTTAATTGAAGTCTAATGAGGTGTTATCCTACCTGACAGCTAAACTAGAGCTTATGTCACAGGACAAATGCCAGGATTCTCAAGGCATCTTATATTTACATAGAGCAGCTATTTCCATACCTAAGCCTTCCTCAGCACCCTTAGCACTCTCCACCACAGGGGCACGGAATTCCTACTTCCCAAGTCACACTTTATTAATGCTGTAATCCTTTCAATTCTACACGAAGCCAATAAGGAAAAAACTCTATTATTTCCTCATAGCTTCACTCTTGGATCAGCTCTGCCTGACCACACATCATCAGATTTTATTTTTAGTCGACATAAACTACAATTAAATAGGCAATTAATGAGATTCAAGTGGAACCCAATCTGCCTGAAAAACCCAAATAAGCAGCTTTATGCTGTTTGAGATTGTAAGTAGCGAGACAGACTACCAACTCAAGGTGCTCCCTGCCAACACAGGGGAGTTTGTATTCCAAAAGTCTGCAAATCCTGAAAACGTCTTATTTACAGTCTTGCTATATGTCTACTACCCAAATCCTTTGGCTATAAGGATGGCCAGAAATACCAGAATGAGTGGGATGAGGAACTGGGCGAGGCAAAATTGTCAGATTAGATCACACCTGCATTTCAAGAAAGCAGCTTAGCATGGAAACTCCCAAGTGAATAGCACTGCATAACACAGCATTGTTTTTAAGATACAGTTGCTTGAGCCTGAAGCCTGACTGGTGTCCCTCACTGCCTTGGGCAGCCTGCTATTCTCACATGGCAATGCTACCAACTGATCAGGGAGGCCTGTCTCACACCTCTGTAGTACAAATATCCTTTAAAAAAACCTGTAACACAGGTTCTACTGCTCACTTACACCTATCAGCATGGTTAGATGCTTTGCTGCTGCCTTTTTACTTACTATCCATACTCCCTTTACCTCATCCATAAGTTTATCTGTACTTTGCAGTTAAACCTATGAGCCTGTTCTAGTCCTTCTGTCTTCCCTGCTAACTTCTACTACTCCTGAATCTCCAGTGTCTGAACCCATTCCATCTAGCTGCTGTCAGATGGCAGAGAGCTCAAGCATCCCAAAATGCTAATCCTGCTGACAGCTGTGCGTGGGAATGCTGAGCTAACCTGTGCCAACCTGCTCACCTCTCCAGGATGGCCTGAGAACAGCAGCACAGGTGTGAGGAGACTCAGCCATGGAACACGTGACACTGACAGTAGATACAGGGTGTATTCCTACTAGCTGATATGGTTTCACCATGTCTATCCTTCACCCTATCTCCTTATGCCTCCTTCACATCATGAAAAACTACACAAGGATTTGGCCTTATATTTCTGATAATTATAGCTCCACACAGCAGCTAAGTTACTAGTAGGTGTTTTCCAAGTATCAGAAGAATCTTAGCTGACCTTCCCTTCCCTTCGTAAGATAACTGTTTATCAAATCACAAGTAAATTAAAGCACTCCTCACATTCTCATGAGTGAGTCGGTATTAACAAATGTTTTGTAAAAAGAGCACAAAAGTCAGGAACAACAACAAAAAAAATTAGATTAAGAGCACTTAAGCGAATGATTCTTACTACTACTGTTGGCAGTAGATGCCCATAAAAGAACTGGATTTGCAATGCAAGGGCAAAGCAAAAGAACTTTGTGACACTGGAATCATTGAAACGAAAAAAAAGAAGTTCTCATATATTTGGTACTAGTATCAAGCCTATTAAAATAATGACTAAAAGAAAAAAAGAGAGAAGTTGTCTCTAGTTTTCAAACAAAGAACAGTTGTCATAGGGAGTATTTCAAAGCCAAGTCCTGTACTTACAGTGAGATCATATATTGCAAGTTAAAATAAAGATTAGTTGTGTTTAAGGGAAAGTGCTATGAAATACATAAACCAAGGCAGTGGACTAAGTTCCATTCTAATGTAGTTCAGAAGCATATTATTCATCAATACATTTTAAAAGTCAGAGGAATTTCACTTCTTCTGATCTGAATGGTTTCTGGGAAACCAAAATTTTCTGGCAGACATGTGTGTCAAGTTCCTCATGTTGCATAAAATTCTCTGAACTTCAGACTTTCTTGTTTGGCACTAACCTTCACCAGGACCTGAAAAATTCAGACTCTCTGTGAGATTATACAGCATCACATTAATGGGAATTTTTCATGAGAAAAAAGATTAAATACATTAATCTAAAATAGCAACTTTTCCTCTGTTCCCTTCAAAACTAGTTCGAGTAAGAAGCACTGAACAAAAACAATGTGAGAGAGAAGTGCCAATAGGCCACAGTTTGGAAAGTGACCCTCAAGGAACAACTGCTGTCTTTGACAAGCCCAGTACTAAACCAGACACGAACACCTCTCAGGCAAACACGAGAGACCAAAATTCCAAAACTATATGGTGGTTACTGTCTTTAATTCCCTGCAACCACATGATACCTTCTACAAAGCTTCCTCAGGACACCCACGCTACTTGGTCCACCTGCTAACTGGTCTGGAAGTTCTGAAGCCACAATAAGTTGTGACAAACCAGTCCCCCAGTCCACAAACTGCAGATCAGTTACGTAGAAGGAAAAAAGACCTGTTGAATAATTAGAGATGTTAGGTACATCTTCAGTTGTTTGCAAAACTGGAGTCAAAGCATATTTCCCAAGGGTTTAATGTGACTCAGCATTGGTGCAACGTTCCTTCTGTGGATGGAGCATACATATTAGATCATTATGTTACCTTAGAAGCCCTGTTGGTTCAGTTTCACTTCCGTCAAACAAAAAGAATTAATTCTTGCAACAGCAGTTAGACTGCTGTATTACTGCAAATGATCAACCAAAATAATTGGGGAATAATTTCTCCCGTAATGTCCACAACCATGCTTGGTACAACGCATGAGAAAATATCCATCACAAATACAATGACATTCTGTATCTTTTGGTTCTGTTGGATTTATTGGGTAGCCATTGGCAGACTGACAGGATTTGACAAAGGAATCAAAGTAGTGTGAATGGTCTTAATGCTGAGATAGTGTTATTTAAGCTGTTCTTACTCCCTGACATGAGTCTATTCAGGTAAAGGAATGGGTTACTTTTACAGAAACTTAAAGTCAAAGGGAGAGGCTCCAAACATTTAAGGATCTCAAATAAAGACGACAGACTTTGTCAGGTTTTTAAAAGCAGAGAAGATGGAGCAGGATGAAGAGATTTATCTAGGCATTATCCAAAAGACATACCAGCAACATGCTTCAAGCAGAGATGACTACAAGAGGGTCAGATGGAAAGTACCAATGCTTGGAAGGACATTGTTAAGCATGCTGCAGGTCAGAGGTGTCCTCCTAAGCACTTACTTCCCTTGATCTACCATGTCCTAGAGAGGCAATCATCTCAAATTACCTTTTGCTAGGTCTAAAGGCTTAAAGTTTTCTTTCAAAAGACATATCCCATCATTCTATTAGATGTCTTTTCTATGCCATACCAGTCTGAACAAACTTTTTCTGCATGTGTCATCACATTCTGGAGTGCTTTATCTGATGAGCTTGCTTTCATACTGTACACAGTTCAGTTACTTCACATCTGGACTGAAGAAAATACCTTTCCACTATAAACTCTCCTGCTGTCCTCCTCATAGGAGATCTGAAAGGTCTCCATACTGGAAAAACTAGTAATAGTGCTTGAATTGAGGATTTAGGTGTTGTCTGTTTGTACAGTCTGGTCACCCAGAAGCAAAATGCCTCCTGTAGCTCTACAGCCACGCTCCAGTGTTACGTGGCACACAGCACTGCTTATGTGAGCTAACACATCTCCCAGAAACAATGCCTCAAAATAATGTCATGATTTAATCTACTTCTAAGATCACTTACCATTTTTACCATGCAAAAGGACAGCCAAACACTGACTACCACTAAGACTCCCAGACTATCCAAACAGGCAGAAAACGAGCTACAGCTACCCTAATTACATAGGGGCAGAAACTACTTAACAACTGCTATAATAGGTGGTAAAGATGGACACAGTGTATCCATTTCGTATTTGTATAATTCCATATACTTAGTGCACAGCTTGTACTTAAGGCTGAAATCTGAAGGAAATAAAGCAGCTGATTCTGAAGTGCAGGATTTTGTATGTCTTCTGTATAGCAAATCTACACCCAAGAGATGTATTTATACCAGACAAAGAGAGCAGCAAAGCATGAACGACAGTACAGAGATGTGAAACCCTGCAAGACGAAGGCCAGTCCGTCAATATGGATAGGTATGAACCAGACTGAGATTTAACTTCCTTAGGTTGTTCAAGGAGCAGGCTAATTCTCTTCTTATGTGATCTAACATGGCATAATGGAGGCAGAGTTACACAGCTGCACATTAACTGTGTAAAACACGCACATGGATGGGCACACTTGCACATACACCACGTGCTTCTCCAGGCATTTCTAGGACGAAATAGCTGCAGGCACAGCTGGAATCTTGATGTCAGATAGCACGAAAAGAGAAACTAATGCAACTGTTTAGGACTTCCTTAAAATCTGAATCTAATTTTATATATCAAGGTAATTAATTGCAGAAATACTTACTGTGTTCTATTCCACACCTATCTCTCAGAACACAATTACTCACCCGTGAGTAGTTTCATATGTCTGTGATGCAATGTCTTTACTAAAAATGCCAATGAAATTCTGGAGTTAATACTGAACAGAAACCCCTCCAACACTGTTAAGGACAGAGAAAGCCAGGTTTTTCTCCTCAATTGAATAGACATTTCACATAATAACTAGATCAAGTTTCACACTGCCTTACCACTTGGACATCAGCAAGATCACTATGACACTGAAGACGTCATTAACAAGTATGTAAATTCTCTGCTCTAAATACCATCTATTATTAACTGTCTGTATTCCCTGTCTAATCAAAACCAGACTGCTATCAAGTTCCCCAGGAAAAAAAAAAAAACACAGAAGAATTCCCTGTGCTCTGAAACAAGAGACACTATAACAAGATATTTTACCAAGTTAACACTAGAACAGGAACACAAGCCATTTAGCTCTCTTGTCTTCTCAAGAGTTTCCGTTTCATATATCCACTTCAAAAAGCAAAAGCCTCTCATATATATCTTCACTCAACTCCACAAGATTCCCATCATGCAGTTTTCATAGGAGTTTCAGTAGGATGACCAACAACTATTTATTTGAACACAGGCACAGTCAGATCTAGCACACAACAGAAATCTTAGACAGACACATTTCTAGGGGAGAAAAAAAAAGAAAAATAAGCAAAATACACTCATTCACCTCTGCTTTGGATGCGAACATGTGTTTTTCTCATTCTTCAACCTGCTTGCATGCTTCAGGAGAAAATGTTTTCATATCTCCTTGTTGTAGCCTACCTAATCTTCTAACCCAAAGCAAGACAAAAATAGGATCACAATTCATACTGAAAAGGAAGCGTACAGTCTTAACTCAACATTTTTATCTTTAGCTTCCAGAGGTGACAGGCAAAAGGGAAAAGAAAAAATTCCTGATTTATGACTCAAAAAAAGAGGGAAAAGGCACTTCAGTGCCCATTCTAGGAATTGTTCAATACCAAATTCAATAAAAAAGATAAATACTGCATCTATATACAATTCATATGTTCACCATATAGACATCTATCAATCAGAGCTGTTCCTTAACTCAGGCAGAAACAACACATTTATATCTGAAAAAACACAAGCATCTTTACAAATGAGGCCCGATCACCAGAGAATAAGCACAAAGGTTTAGCCTCATTACCTGCAGCTGCCCCTCTGGTTTCTGGAAGAATTCCAGAGAAACATACCTTAGCATGATGCAAGACTTGGATGCCAGTTTGCCAGCATTAATTGTGCTTTTGAAAAAAACCTAAATAGTTACATCAGAGTCAAATACTTAAATAAAAACCCAACCAAACAAAAGAAAACCAAATGCAAAAAAAATATAATCAGACACCTGCAATTACATTAACAACTGTTATTAAGAATGCAGAACAGTTAGAGATGAAAGCAGAGGTTTGGGAACAATCTTACCAACACTTTAATTCCATTCTCTGCTGTTAAAAAGTGAAGCTGCCATGAAACTCTTGACCAGCAGCTTGTGTTCTATGGCACTTTTAGAAATAATGACTCACTATCCTACACAAAGTGTTTTAACCAATAAGAAATGAGAAAAAAAAATTTTGATTCTTCTGATAGGTTATATACAAAGAGAAGGAGGGTTGGATTTTCTCATAAAGCAGTGTCTTTGAAAACTGGCATTGATAAAAGATAATCCAAAATAATCGATCAGATTTCCCTGTTTAAAGTGTGTTAAAGATAGACTCTGCTCTTACATGTCTTATTTACTTTTTTTTGGGAAGTTTCCCAGCAAGAATAGTGTACAACAAAGCAAAATGAAAAACGAGATGAAAATTAACTTCTCATTGTGTCTACATCTACTGTGCTTGATCATGCTTTCCTTGTTTAAAACAACACTAATCAAGGAGACAAAATTCGAAGTTTCCAGGAATACTCGAGTACATTTTTGATGTTTCGTCATGCATTTTACCAAGGACAGAAGCGAACCATTCACCAACGATCTGGCAATGCTGAATTTCCCATTATTATCTTTTCAACCTATGGTTACTCTTACAGACCCGCCTATGTGTTCATGGAAAAGACCAGAACAATGTGGATAAGCGAATACAAAAGTTACTATTTCACACTAGGAAATACTGGCTTCCAACAATAGGTCTAACCAACACTAGTCACAACAGTGCCTTGACTGTGACACTGAGTATAAGGAACCATTTTCCTTCCAGAATCTTGGGAAAAGGTAGTCTTATTAGAATCAAGATGTGACATATGGTAGCCAGACAACTGCTAAGGTCAACTGGACTTTCTATTTTCTATGTCACCAGGACACTGAGTCTGAATGTTCTCAAAGCCGCCTTCTTCAATCTGAGCCCTTCTGCTGGCCACAAGCTGTCCTCCAGGGCAAAACACACTCTCTCCTATGCCGGCCATAGCATCTTTACGTGTATTTTAGAATTTCTCAAAACCAAATAGGAATACATAAAACTGTGTTATTTACTGGACCTTTGTACTGTAAACTTCCTTCCTGTTGAGAAAAAGGCTGAACAAATCTAAACAGTTCTTCTTGAACTAGTGCAGCATAGATGGCGGCTACAAAAGTACGTCAAGAGTCTTTTGCCTAGGTGGTGTCTCTTTCCATGAACAGACTAAAACCATGGCCAGAGGGGTAAACTGAGGCACATATAGGACATGCCAGGGTAAGGCTGCTTTTATGGGGGATGTACAGAACTGTTGTTTTATAGTCAGGTAACTAGAACGTTTCCCTTTTCTATCCACAGACGGCAAAGGCTTCAGTCTGCCTCTACGTTCCCTGCTCTGCTGAAATTGTCTGCTGCCTATCTAGAGCCTACATATTATTTCCTGCCACTCTTTCTGGAGCTTATTAACCTCCCTAACCTTAATGTGCTCTTTTTCAAGGACAGAGGCAAAGACAGTCAGTGCCAGGTAGAAGTTTAGTTAAAGTAACACAGGTCTGAAAAGATTCATTGGAAAGGATATACATGGACATGGCAACTGCTATGTACAGAGCATAAAGATCATTAGTCCCAGAAGCAGCATCATTAGATAAGCACATAATTTCTAACCGCATGACTGCAACATTTATGGAGATGGAAGCAAGAAGACAATAATGTGATACGATGTTTATGCATCACCTGTGAAATACCAGCATCAAATCCTGCTGCCCAAAGCTGTAGTTATTATGCTGCCTAACAAACATTTCTCACAGACTGCATATAACCAGTAAATACATTCGGGAGTATTTCAGTTTAACCACATGAGGCACCTGGGTGGAATGAAAAAACTCTTCAGATCCATATAATGCATTTACACATGGAACAATTATTTTTAAAAAGCTGCTTTTATAACTTAAGCATGCACATGAAGGGAACAAAATAAGAAAGGCAGGGAGAAAAAAGGGAAAAAACAGAAGTGATTAAAAAACATCATCAAGAGCAAATGAAGGTTTAAACCTAGACTGGAAAACTCCTATCACACCTTAAATTTAAATGTTTCATTTGCAAGTCTGTCCTTCTTTACAGATCATGTGTTACAACTTTTGCTATAAAAATAAGGAAGAACTACTATGGAAAAATTAAAAATATGAAATTTAGTATGTGTTCCTATCTTCATCCCCTGAAAGTACATACCTACACCTTCTTCCCCTCCCAAAAAAAAAAACCCACAGTAAAAGTTTGGCTGCTGGAAATGAGTTAACCTAGATCAGAGTTGAAATAAAACTTTGAATCAGTAATAAACAATTTCCCCTTTTTTTCTATATGTTTTGTGTTTCTCTCAAGTAAGAGCCTTTAAGAAAAAAAATTAGTGAATTGTGATTTAGCACAAGTCAGTCAATTAATTTTGTTTTAATTTATCAACTGATAAACAGTTATTAAGAAACATCTGTTACGGTAGAATAATATGCCAGACAAACAAACCATAAAAATCACATTGTCCCTGCCCAGAAGTACTCAATTTGCTTGCAAGTATTTTCCACTGCTTGCAGTAGCATATTTTTCCCAGTATCTGCACTGTATTTTTGCTAAATAAAAATACCCAAAAAAACAACAAAAAACCCCAACCAAGCAACACCAAAATAAAAACAAAAAGCCAAAAAAAACCTAACAAAAAAAGCCCAACTAAAACCTTCCCTATATTTCAGACTCTTAAGTCCCAGTCTCTTCATTTTTTTAAGTTACACTCGGTAATTGGGCATTATCTGATTCTGTAAACCATAAGGGGACAGGATGTGCCACTTCATGTTAGCAGAATCTTGCCACACAGTAACCCATCACATCACACGTATACAGACAGATTGAATCATACCAGGACAAATACTACCACTGGCACCAGAAAGTGCTACATGGACTTTGTCAGAAGCAAGCATGGGTAAAAGCAGAGGGATCAAAAAGAAGCATATGAACTGCTACATAAACTGCTATTACTCCTCTGCCATTTCTCCTTAATGTGCCACACTCTTATTCTCAGTGCTAAAACATCTGTTCCACCAGCTGTCCCTAAAGCAGGGCTGCCAGCTTCTATGGGAGGTCCAGTGCCACCACAAATAAAATACATCCCACTTTCTGGTCAAAAAAAAAGATATCCTCTAAATACAATGCAAGGGTTAACTTCTTTTTGGTCCAAGGCCACATCAGGATGTAATGGTTAGGGAGCTCCACCTGGAAGGTTTTTTTGTCCACAAATTTTTTATTTGCTTGGAAGGAACTCCGCATAATGACAAACTTTTGGCACATCACTGTTTTGGGTCTGCATAGTAACGGTGCCCATCTCCCATACAGTGTTGTCTCTGGGGTTTTACAACTCACAGAGATCTACTGCAAGCTTTGCAAATATGTAAGTATCACTAAACATGCCAGAGTAGCCCATTTTCTGAATCAGTATGAAAGAACTTAACTATTCTGAACCACTGTTGGGTAAATATAAACTTCCCAGTTTCCAAAACTGAAATATTTAAGAAAAACTAATCCAAGAAACCCCGGCAAAAAACACCCCCAGAACAACCCAAAATACTTTTACAGCTTCAATCCTTCAGATGTACCTATCCCCCAGTGAACCTTTACAGTAGCAGCAGCAGCATATTAAGCTAAGAAGTTCACCTCTAAACTGAACAACAATTTAAAGCATACCTCCAGGAAGTACAGGTTCCTGTATACACATAAATCTCTTTACACAGATAAATCTCTCTCCCCACTGAGCTTTGGAAAACACTGAAAGATTCCAAAAACCTCCATAACCCTGCTAGCATTTTTTTCAAGTAGAGGTCATCATGAGCTCTGTTAGTTGCGTATTATTCCCTGGAAGTACATGAGGGGAATGAAACTCCACCAAATCCACATACATTTATGTACAATATTTTCTAAAACCAAATCTTCAACAATTCAGCTTGTAGCAATCTCACTTCTAGCCAAATTAAAGCCATGATTCTGGTCTTAAGGCGAACAATCTCCCCTGTAACTTCACATTAGTCAAACCAAAGATACCTGGCTTGTGAGGTTAACTCATAATCAAATGAACATAAGAGTTTCTCAAATGAGCTTCTCAGTTAGGCTGGAAAATAAATTCCAACTTGGTTTCCAAAGAGCAAATGCTTCAACAATTTTCTGGTTTAAGACAAAGCTTTTTTTTTGCCTCTCCCAGTCTTTTCACCCTCCTGCTGCCCAGGCTAGTATTGCTGAATACTGTATCTTAAAGTATAACAAGACTGCCTAGCTCTCTCTCCTGCCTGACACCTACAGAACAGCAAAAATTGACAGCTGAAAAAACCTCAAGAGTCATAGTGAGCAAGAATTCGCCATTTATGGTGAAGACTGACCTCGCTTCTAAAACAGTTAACTGATGAAGGACTGAAAGACTCAACATCCGGGGGCAAAACAGATGGTCGGTTAGCATACGGAGAGCTTGATCTTGGAGGCATTGCACACGCACAGGTAACTTGGACTCCTAGTTCTATTTTCAAGAGAAAAATCAGATACAGATCTTGCATACCTGAAGAACTTGATTAGGTTCACTGGCATAATTCTGCGCAGGGATCAGGATCCAAAGCTTGAAGCCAGAAGACTCTAGAGAAGGTCTGGGAATTATGTTTCATTTGTAGTGTGAAGTCACTAATGTGATTACATCACACAGGATAAAGGACACTTAGAAGACACTTTGATTCCCAGTGCTCTCTAACAAGCAAGTTATTTCTGGCAACAGATTTCACTGTGATACATACTTTAGGAATACACCTGCTTAGAGATCACACATACAACAGCTGGAGGAAAAAACCCAAAAACCAACACAGACTTTCTCAGAATTTCTTTCAAGAGAAAGAGCTAGCTGTGGGTAACTTGTTCTCCTTTCCCCTGCAAGCTGCTTAAGATCAAATTTTTGTGAAGAAAAGTTCTTTGGGAAGAAGAATCATCCCAGATTAGGAGAAAGTTAACTCTTCTTAATTTCTTTTGAGGAGAAAGCCCTACATGTTTTAGTTCCTTGTTTTGCAGATGCGTAACTTCTCAAACACTGTCCTTGGGACTGCCACGACCCATGTGAATTGGGAGCCTGGTGCGGAAAGAGACAGCTGCTTGATTCAGCGTTTTCACGTGATGGTCATTGCCATGGCACACAAGCACCTAAACAACTTGAGATCTTTGCAGAAAGCAAGAGACCAGTGCAGGAGATGAACCTTTAACTCTTGACGTTCCCAGCCATCATCAGAGGCTGGGAAGGTCAGCAGCCTCAGGGGAGTCCTCCCACCCTTCTGAGCCCTCTGACTTCACTACCTCCCACCAGTTAGTCCAAGCAGATAGCTATTACCAGCCAGCAGGGCCTCCTCTTTCTCATGAAGAGTATTTTTGATCTGTTCACCTGCTCAATTTTTACGGTACCACTCAGGTTAAATGGCAGAAGTGTGAGTATGGGTACAGCCACGCTGGGCGAGGAGCCCAGCGGGGAACCATGCCAGGATAGGCAAGTGACCACCGTCCTTCCAGAGTGCCCATTTGTCTGGGACATCAGACCCAACTCCCATTTTAATGTCTCTTGCCTGTATCAGACTTTGTGAACTTTCGACAAAGTTCTGGGTTTTCCTGGCACCCAGAGGAAAGGACAACAGCTTCCCACAGGAGCCCGTGCACTTTAACATAAGCGATAAAGCACAACTAGTCTATTTCTGTGCCACGGCTCAGAAAGATTTCCAGGCTGTTGGGTGAAATTACCAGAAGCAGTATTTATACGCCTTGCTCCTAAAAGTATAACTTCGGAGTTGCACGCTGGACCCGAGCGCGGGTCCTGGCTGCGCCGGGGGGGAGGTGTTCGTGCTCATTTTAAGGCTGGAGGCGGAGGCCCCTTGGCGACTCTTCCCCGGGAACTTCCAGGCCGATGCCCCCACCAGCGCGGCCCCACCGCTCCCGGTCCCCCCCGCC
>VZTE01006152.1:51660-108773 GCA_013397775.1 Eulacestoma nigropectus | reverse complement strand
TCGGGGCCGGCTGGAGCCGGAGCCGCCACAAACCGGTTGAGCCCGCCCGGCCGGACCCGGCCGGACCCGGCGCCGCCGGCGCCCCGGAGCTTGTGACCGAGGCGGCCCCGCGCTCCCCGTGAGGCCGATCCCTTACGAGCCTTAAATTATTCAGTCGGGACGCTGTCGCGTGAGACGCCGGCTCCCGCCTGCTCCATCAAAAGCCGTCCTTAATGTTTTATACGGGGGTACAGGAGGTACGCGGTTTCACACAGACGCAGTCCCGGGGGGGGGAAGTGGCAATGGCCGGGGCCCTGTTTTCTGACAGCGCATTTCTCCAGCGACTCGTGGAAGCAGGCAGTTGTCCAAATACTGATGCTGGCCCTGGACTGCTCTACAAATGTGAACTTCTGAGGTGATTAGCCAATACTTCCATCTATGGCTTTACATGTTGAGCAGGCGAGCAGGTGATTGTGGTTCGTTTCTCAGAAGCAGCACCCCAGGCTCGTTTGTATGCACAAAAAAAAATCACAGAACCACCGAATGGATAATGTTGGAAGGGACCAGTGGGTCATCTGGTCCAAAATTCTGGTTCAGGCAGGACTATCCTAGAGTACATGGCACAGGATTGTGTCCAGATGGTTCTTGAATATCCCCAGCAAGAGACTCCACAATCTGTTTGGGCAACCTTTCCAGTGTGTGGTCACCCGCACAGTAAAAATTTCTTCCTCGTGTTCAGGTGGAACTTCCTGTGCATCAGTTTCCACCAGTTGCCTCTCCTCCTGTTGCTGAGCACCCCTGAAAACAGCCTCACTCCGTCCCCGTAACACTCTTCCTTCAGATACCTACGGACGTTGATGAGGTCCTTGCTCACTTGTCCCTTCTTGAGGCTGAACATGCCCAGCTCCTTCAGCCTTTCCTCATAAGAGAAATGCTCCAAACTCTAGATCAATTTAGTAACTCCCTGCTGGACATCTCCAGGAGCTCCATGTCTTGTACTGAGGAGCCCTGTACTGGACAGAGCACTGCAGGTGAGGCCTTACCAGGGCCGAGTAGAGGGCAGGATCACCTCCCTTGACCTGCTAGTAATGCTCTTCTGAATGCAGCCCAGGGTACCATTGGCCAATGCTTGGCTACAAGGACATGCTGCTGGCTCATGAAGAACTTGTTGTCCACCAGGACACCCAGCTCCTTCTCCACAGAGCTGCTTTCCAGCAGGTCACCCCCAGCCTGTGCTGGTGCCTGGGGTTGTTCCTCCCCAGGTGCAGGATCCTGCATTTGCCTTTGATGAATTTCGGAAGGTTCCTCTCTGCCCATCTCTCCAGCCTGTCAAGGTCCTTCTGAAGGGCTGCACGGCCCTCTGGGGTATCGGCCACTCCTCCCAGCTTTGTGCTGTCAGTGACATTGCTGAGGAGGCCTCTGCCCCTTCATCCAAGTCACTGATGGGTAAGTTAAACAAGACTGGGCCAGCTATTGAACCTTGGGAGGCACCACCATGGACAGGCTTCCAACTAGAGCCTGTGCCACTGATTATGACCTCTGGGATCTGCTGTTCAGCCAGTTCTCAATCCACCTCCCTGTCCACCCATCCAGTCTACTCTTCCTGAGTTTGCTTATGAGGACATTGTTGGAGACAGTGTCGAAAGCCTTGAGGTAGACAAGATCCACTGCTCTCCTGTCATCCATCCTGGTAGTTGTTTTATAGTGGAAGGCAATCAGGTTGGTCAAGCGTGATTTGCCTTTAGTGAATCCATGCTGACTACTCCTGATCACCTTCTTGTTCTCCCTGTGGATAGAGGTGGCCTCCAGAATGAGGTGCTCCATCACCTTTCCAGGGACTGAGGTGAGGCTGACTGGCTGGTAGTTCCCTGCATCCTCCTTCTTGCTATTATTTTAAGACTTAGGTGACATTTGTTTTCTTCAGTCCTCAGGCACCAATCCTGATCCCCATGACCTTTCGAAGATGGTTGTAAGGAGAATAGCTATGATGTCCATCAGCTCTCTCAGCACTTTTGGGTGCGTCCTATCAGGGCCCATGGACTTGTGTATGTTGAGTTTGCCTAGGTATTCTCTAACCCAATCCTCCCTGACCAAGGAAAAATCTTGCTTCCAGCATTCCTTTACCCTGGTCTCCTGGGTGCCTGAGGGCTGGTCTTGCCAGTGAAGACCAATGGAAAAGTGGCGTTCAGTAACTTTGCCTTCTCTGCATTTTCTTAGTTTTCCTTTTGTTATTGATGTATTTGATGACACTCTTCTTGTTGTTCTTGACATCCTTGTCCAGGTTTAATTCCAGATGGGCCTTGTCCTTCCTTGTCTCATTTCTACTAACTCTGACAAAATGAGCTAATACTGTGCAAAAAAACCAGCAAGCATGGCTTACCCCTGGCCTTCCCTGGGTTTGTGCTGGCAGAGCTGTGGGGCAAGTTGAGTGCCCTCAGGAAGGTTAGATTTAAGGCAGCATTTTGCAAGTCATCTTGCATGGCAGGCTCAAATTGTCAACGTGCATAGGAAAAGTGTTTTTACTACCTGGTTAATACTCAAGTTAGGTTTCAGTTTGGTGAACTAATGTTTTCATAAAGCTAAGATGGAGTCTGTGGTTGTAAGTACGCAATCAAAGGAGAGAAAATCCTGGGATGAGAGTTCGAAGTAACATGTCTAGACAAAGGTCTATTTTCATGTTTGAATGAGTTAGAACATATTAATAAAATTAATAATAGGATAACTTCCTAACAGCTGACTACTCACATGAGCGAAAGGGAGAATATGTAAAGTAGAGTGGTTTCTTTTAGTGGATGTTTGTGCAGGAAAAGATACTAATGTACATTTCAGATTAAAAAGTGTATAAAGTGAATTAATTATCTTTGAATACCTAGTCTTTAGGAGGTGCAAGAAATAAGTGTTAGGTATTGTTGCAATAAGTTCAGGAAATCAGTGATAAGAAAGAGGTGTTAATGGTGAAATGGCTCAAGACTGTCATACCTCTGGGGCATACAGATCTTGCAAAAAGTGTGAGATTGCTGTATGATTTTAGCTAGACCATGTGGGTTTAATTAGCTCCAGAATAGGAAAATTTAAAGACTATCTGCTAAGCTGCATAGAAAGCTAGACATTTAAAATGGCTGTATTTCTGGGAGACACCATTAACTAATGTTCATGGAGTATTTAAGTCAAGGCATGTGTGGAAAAGAAATGAGATTTAATTTACAAGACAGATTATTCAGCCTGTTAGGTCCTGCACCTGTGAAACACTGCTGCATTGTTTTTCCCTGGGGAGCACATAAGTGGACTTGGCACTGCTTTGTAAAGCCTCTCCCATGCCCTTACACGAGACGCAACCTGTGGTAGTATACAGCATCTCATTTATCCAACCATAACAGAATAGGAGCCGTTTCAGCTGCCTGGACTGTGAGTAGGGCTGGAACTAAGAGGAGGTGGGAAGGCATCCTGTGTCTGTTCAGGCCCAGCACCCTTTTCTTGGGTGTAGCAACCTGTGTGAGGTTTTAGGTACGCTGGGGATTGTTCTTGTGTAAGTGTGCACTAACAAGGCATGCACAGGAGGATTGGAATCAGTAGGAAAAGTGACTGCCTACCCCTCATCTTGTTTTTGGAGGCTTTTCATTGCACTAAAAATGTATCTGCTAATTTAGTCCTAATTTTGAGGCAGACTTGTGGTTGAATAAGTCCTGTGTAACTCTATGCAGTTCATCAGAAGTGCTGGTTTTAGGAGGTGAAAATCTGACTTTTACATATTTGAATAAATAAAATTTGCTTTTTTTTTGAGTGCTTAGATTTTCAGTCTGGCAGGTTTAGCTACCTGTTTAGGAGATAAATGCTACCACTGACTGTTTTGTTCATTCATCTCCAGAGGTTTCTGTCTTTACCTCAGTGGTCTAAGAACTAGAAAGGAGTTCCTTGGTCCTGGAGCTCAGTCTCTCTTGTAGTTTCATCTGGCTTCATTCTCAAGGTGTGCACAGCTCTCTGATTTGAATAAATCTGTCAAGTTATTTAGTGCAGGAGAGACATTCAAATAAATTGATGCCTGCAGCCTTGACACTAAAAAATGAACGCTTGCTTAATAATTTCTTCCATATCATGATATCTTCACTCTTCTCAGAGACTTGGTTCTGGCCAATACACACGTCCTTAGTCTAGTTTGCTATTATCTGATAATGAAAGTGGAAGTAATAAGCAATGAGCAATGATGTATATAAATATAGCTTGTGGGTTTTTTGGAGGATTTGAAAAAGAAGCTCTGTGGCCAAGCTCTGTCAAACTGTACAATGGTGCAGCAACTCCAGAGTGAGACAACACACTCCTGAGTGATAAAAACTCTGGATACCAGGATTCTTAGTGATATTCAGGGAGGAGTGCCTTATATTAAACAAGCAAATGTGCAACTGCTCATGTGAGTGGAATATACTTGAAAACCATATGCTTTTATTATGATCAAGTCTTACATAAAAAGAAAAATAAGCACGAAAGACCTTTTACTGTACTGTGATAATTGCTCATATATAGAGATACAGTAAAGCAAGTATTTGAAGATCAAGCTGTTTCCAACAGAGACTCATTGTGAGAAAATTTGGGCTGTGTTTTTCCCTAATTGGTGAAGGGCAGATTGGGGAGAGAAGGAGAAACTAGTGTACTATAAAGTTACTGGTTACTGTTCAATGCCTTCAGTACTGGTGATGCTGTATAGACAAAAATTCACATGTTCCTGCTCTGAAGAGTACATAAAACCTCAGAGGGGGTTCAGGGTTTTCAGTAATTAGGACCTTCAACATTATGTATAACGTAGCAAAGGATAAAAAATTAGAAACAATAGGAAAAAACTTTCATTGCAAAATAAAAAGATTTAAGATACATATGAAATCACAGAAAAGCAGAATGGGGAGAGACTCACTAGGTCATTGAGTTCACTCCCTGTCCCAAGTTAAGGCCTGCTATTCCTGTGTCACTCCTGACAAGCCTCATGTATAAGTTGTTCTTAAAAGTCATCAGTGTGTCCAGGCAACCAGTTCCAGTGTTTGCTATTATCCAGGGGATGTCCTCCATCCCTAACATGATTATGAATCCTTGCTGCTAAAATCTAAAGACATTACTTCTTAATTTATTCAATATGAAGAACTGTGAAAACCTGCCTCCTATTTCTCCTCATTTTCATCTTATCTTTAGTCTCAGATAAAACATATCAATTGTGGGGTTGGACTGCTTTTTTTTTCTACAAACTGCCTCTTGTAAGTTCAGGTGTTTTCTGAAGTGTGATCACCCAGGCTGGACACCAGTAGTCTTATGAAGGCTGTATAGAGAGGAGTTTAAAAGATTACTTCATCTGTCCTATACACAGTACCACTGGTCATATTTTGCAGTAAAGTGTTTGTGTTTCACAGCAGGGTGAGGCTGGCTCAGGTTTAGTATTCAACCACTATGACTTAATGAAGCTTTTATAAAGGTCAGCTGAATGTTCTCCTCTGGTACATTGGCAGCAAATTGTAAGTCTTGACTAAGTATGACTGTCTACATATCCTTTGTGCATTTTGCTCTATTTTTTTTTTCTTTCCAGTCTGTTTCCTCAATTTATCGGAATAATTATGAATCATATCTTGAAGGACATGAAGAAAGAAAGAGTAAAAGAGCCTAATGGGACACACTGGAAAGGTCAGTGTAAAAAGCAGTGGAACTGCTACCCATGCCTAGAGATGCATGGCTAGGATATTGCTGTTGAATGATGAAAAAGACAATCTAGGTGAAAATAAACAGTGTTAGAGATTGTCTTAATCAACAAGGTTTATTTCAGTACAGTCATTGAGACTGTTCATAAAGTGTTTTTCAGTTTATATGGCAATTATCAGCAACACTGAATGTGAGGAAATTTCCTTGGAAAGAAACAAAGCAGAAAATGAGTAAAGTGATTACAAGCATTCTGTGTACTTTGAACACATTTCTCCTCAGTAGAGATTTCTTCTGTATTTCTTGGCAGGTGCAAAAATGTATTAAGAAATACAGCCTTAATAGTACCTGAATACAGGCCCTTTTGCCTAATAGGTCATTACATATGTCTTGTCTTCAGTTTTCTATGTAATATTCTGTGTTGGTAGGATTCTGTGAAAGCTATGCAAATGCCTTGGAAGCCATTAAATGTTGAAAGACCTGCCAAGTCCTTACAGTTGAAATGTGATAGTAAAGCAGTCTTATGTTAGCTACTATAGAAATAGGAGCTCTGATAGTATGAGAAACAAACTAATAGACATTTAGAAGGATGTTGAAACAGGGAAAAAAGTTCTAATTTCTAAAATATACACAAGTCATCCACAAATCACAGCAAAACCAGGCTTACAGCTTGGAAGATGCACACTAGAAAAACAAAATTACTGGACTAAAAAGGTGGTGCAGCATTGGAAGAAGTTCCCCAGAGAGGCTATGGACTCTGTCTCTGGAGGGTACGAGACCCAGTTAGACAAAGCCATACCTGATCTGATCTGGTGTTGATTATACTCCTGACTCAAGCAGGAATGTTCAAAAACAGTGTTCAAGTTACTCAAGTATGCTCAAAAGATGGAGCCAAAGTCCAAAACAGTCTGTGAAAGATAACTAGGGCCAGAACACAGCAAATGGTGCAGTTTTGTAAGGAGTGGAAAGCAGTTTTGGCCAGTTGAGTCTTGTTCCTTGCCTGGATTAAGAGTTTAGTTATTTGTTTTTAAAAGTTGAGATTACTTTATAGATACCCATATCAGGTCATATTTTTCTTCTGAGCTGTTTACTGGAAGTCCTATCTGCCTATCAATTACTGGTTTTTGTTCAAGGTAGCCTGGATTACTGTATTGGTTGAACTCTCCTTTGGACAGGGCAGTGCATCGGGAAAATCAAGTAAGCTGGGCTGAAAGCTAGTTGGAGCACTTACCAGAAGTGGTGAGGCATGCTGGGGATGTTCCTTGTGGCTCTGCACTGAAACAGCTGGGTGAACTAGAATGCGCTACAACCATACTGTAACACCCAGCAGGGAAAAGGAGAGAGACTGCCACACAAAACTTCTGGGGTATAGTACCATGGTGTCAGCCCACCTCTCAGTGAACGTGTAACACATTGCACGTACTTGTCAGCACATTTACTGCCATTTTGGTGCCAATGACCTTCACAATGACCTGTTTAAAGTCACAGAAGACACACTGCATGCTATGAGCCTCACCACTGTGTCTTACTGTGCCGTGGTGATGAAAAGAATAGTATGGGAAGGAGGGTTAATGGCAAAACACAGTGGAACTGTTGAAATAAAGGAACATTCATCTTCCTCCAAATTGTCCATGGCAAGTTTCTTATATTCTTATATTCGGGAAAAAGCAATCTTTCGACATGTTCGGTTCTGCTAGCTGTGAGAAAGCACTCAGCCATTTGGCATTTTGCTGAAAAACGCACAAGTCAGTGTCTCCTCTCAGCTCATGATAAAAGAAAATAAAGAGTAGTTGTGGCATATTTTCATGCAGTATATTGCCCTGGATGCCTCATGGATGGCAATGCTAACATATTAGGATAAGGTGGTGCCTAGACCTTGTCATTTAAAATGGTTGTATCAAACCTCATGGCAGCAAAATCTGCTTTCTGCATTTATAATTTAAAAAATATATTTCTATTTATAATAAAAGAAATGTATGTTCTCATTTAATATATTGTCCAGCTATGCTAAAAATATAGGTGAAAATATTGCTTGTTCTGCTCTGGTGGGTCCCATTAGCTTGGTTTGTCATCTTCTGATTATAAACATCCAAGGAAATCCTGGACAACATCCAAGTGTGACATCTCTGTTATACAGATGACTTGGACAAAAATTTCAATCCAGCTACATCTGTATGTTTATGTATCAAACAAATGATTTGCATCTAATGAATAATGTGCATGCACATATATAATTACTCAATCTATGTATCATAAAGGAATACATGTGGATCCTTTTTGGAACCAGATATGCCTGAGTACATGCAAACATTCATGATACCTGTAACTACGGTGATAATTTCGTTGAAAGAAACCTTTAGTCATCTGGCAGTCTCTGAAGTGCAGCAGTATGGTACGTTACGTATGTAAGAAAATAAAAACCACCTTCTTTGAGGATAAATTGAATCTTCCACAAGAAAATATAGTGCCCAGACTTTCCAGAAGCTTAGGAAAGGTTTGTTCTTACTTTTAGAAGAGGAAGGTTAAAGTGAGGAACACAAGATAATGTGAAAGAGTTAATCATACTGTCAGTTTTCTCACAATCTTTACATCAGATGGGGTTGTGAATAATAAGCTATTTGACTGAGCTTATATAGTTGCTCTTCTGTTTCATTTAGAACTAGGAGTTATATTACTCTGGGGGAAAAAGAAACCAAAACAAATGTAAATATGTCTTTGTAATCAGGCCACAAAGGGTGAATGCCAAATCCCAGATGCAAGCCATTGAGCAGTAAGGTGGTTGCCAGTGTTTCAGGTGCTCATAACTGAGCTATAAAGACAATACACCTTTAAGAAGGTGGTATATGCCTGTCTTTTTAACATGACTTCTTAAATTAGTCTGAACTAAGCCTCAGTCTTACAACAGTACATTGGAAGATTCAGAGGGGTATAATTTCAATGCAGAATTACCTTTAAAAATGTTTTCTGTCAAAAAATCTTCAGAGAGAAAATCTGGATGTAGGGCTCCTTCTTGTGTCCAAACAAAAACCCATATGTAACAAAACTATCTTTAAAGTTTTTATTGCTAGTTGTTACAGAGTTTTTCTGTTGTTTTGTTGTGAGAAAAACATAGGTAAATATTAATGCCAGATCACAAGTGCAAAAAGGGAGTACTGTCTTTAGTTTATTTGCATATTGTAAAGTCCCAAATGAGCTGCCAGGTCAGGACTAGAGTCGAGGACCCTTTTGACTCCCATTTTCATGAGATTGCATTTAGCAAACAAATCTCTCCATGCTGTACATTCTTCTGTAATTTAAAAAAAAATGTTTATAATTTTTACCTGATATCAATGTTACTGACAAATGCTGAATATTTTTTTTTTTACAAGTATTTAATATATAACCTGCAATGTGATTATTGCTAGAATTGGCATAAACTTACATAGTATTATGACATTCACAGAACTGGTGGTCTGTAGTCCTCATCTAAATTGCTGAAAAAACTAATTTCCTTGTGTTTAATATGTTTGGAGTTTTTTTCTAGAGTCACGCTGAAGATTGTTCAAAACCAAAAGCCTTGAGATTTTTCTAAATTTTAGGAGACGTGGATAACAGGGTATTGACTCATATTATAGGGATGGGCTCCAAATGGGAGTTTGGGATCCCTATTATTTTAGCCCATATTTTGATCTGGCATACTGGAAAATGTTTTGTTCTAATGTCAGAACAACTCTATACATTCATGCTGACAAAATGGTGCATACGCATGTGGCCAATACTTTTATCAATACAAATTTCTGATCTATAATGTATGGCTGACACCTCAGCTTTGGCTCCAGAGTCCTAATTTGCTTCTGAAATCAGTTTTGCTGTATGTCAGGAATAACATGCTGCCATGGTGATAAACTGTGAGCTCCCCTTTATGAAATGTTAATAACTCCCTGGTTTCTGCCAAATTCTTGCTCATCCACATGGTGCCAATTACAGTGAGGTGAAAACAGATGTATATAAAAACAGACGTATAGTCAGTTTTTGTCCTCAGGCACGAATAATTAGAATGAACAAGAAAAATCATTAACATAGTAAATTTTCTTTGTGGACGCATCTTCATATATGGAAAATATGCTCCAAATAAATAGGACAGTATTGAAAATAGCACCTAAAAATGCAGAGCCTGCATTTATTTTTCCCAAAAGCATTTTCCTTGATTTTTTTTATGTGGCTCATTTTCAGTAAGTGTATCATGACTGTGACAAACACATGAAAAGCAAGTTTGGTGGGAGCTCAGTCCATCTCCTAGCTCATTGTGTGCTATCATGCATCCTTCTTATTAGATTGTCTAGTATTTGCAGCCTGCTACTCCATCTTTGCTATTGATAGAGGTATAGTTTCACAGCAGGGTTTTATGATCATATTATCCTTACTGAACCAACAACTGAGTAAACTGGATTTGTAGAAGGCCTGCCCCTACCACTCAATAGTTGGCAGGCAGGTTGCTTATTGAGAAATCTGGGCTAAAGGACTGTTCTTTGTAAGGGCTGATCACGTTGTCCCCAGAGCATATATGGCAGCTTTTTGTGTAATGGTTATCTAGTGGTAAATAAAAAAGTAAGTAAATCTGTCTGCCCAGTGGTCTGGACCAGACACAGGAAAGAGGACAAAATTTATATTGTCCAAATTAGGAAGTGGTTAAACACTGGGTGCCTGAGGGCTACCCTCCAGATACCACTGTCTGTACTTATGCCCCAAGCCTAATTGGAAAATGATATCAAGAAGCATATGAAAAATGTGTATTTTTTTTTTTTTAAACAAGCTCTAAGTGATTAGTTCTAGATAAGAGCCTTTAAAATCTCTAGTTAAAACTTAAAATTTCTGATTCTCTATTGTCTATTCAAACTGTTGGACATTATCTCTCTGACATTCGAATTGGAAGAAAGGATGGTATGCAGATATAATATTAAAAGGCTCTAATAACATTTCAAAAGAGAAAAAATTAGGCCAACAGACTCATTTATAGTACTGACCCAATTAGTGGTAAGATCTGTCACCCCATATAAAGAAGTTGTGCATAGCCACAGAGAAACGTAATTCAGCCACACAAAGACTATGTAGAGGTTCCAAATCACTCTTCAGGGTTGTTTGGAACCATGTAACAATTGAGGACCAGCCCTTGGCAAAGAATTTTCAAGTGGATTAAGAACCAATAAATGTCTAAAGATATTTTGAATAGCTTTTTAGGCTACTATATTCATGATGGGTTGACGTAAGTACTATGGGTGTTCACTTGTCTTGCTCCTGCAGTAGATGAGGAAGGATAAGCGGTAAGTGCCAGTAGCCCTCTGACATTGCCTTCCCTCATTTGTCTGTGCTGTCTAAAATGCGCATGATTTATCCAGAGCTCTGCAATGAAGTCCACCACAGAGAGAATCTGCAATTCAACAAGTCCACCTTTCCAAAGTAAGAAAACAGATTTCCTGTAAGTTTTTTTTTTTCTTGCGATGTTCTATCAGGAAAACCTTTAGCAGTATTCATTTAGCAAATGTTCTACTTCCATGAATATTTCTTGTGAATGAGCTGGTGCTTATCTTGAAAATCAGTTTAGTGAACATTATGTAGTTCCTTCAGGCCAAAACACACATGAAAATATTTTGTTTAATTCCTTGATCTAAAAAGTTTACATTTGTTTTGTACAGAGATCAAATATTACAGGTATTTGGGTGATCCCATAGAGGTCACTTTAAAACCTGAGTTTTACTACTATATAGTGTTATACACATTCAAAAATGAAAATGAAAACCACCATTGGTTTCAGTCAATTTTGGTGTCAATAGATAAGGAAGGAGAAAACAATACCCTTCTCTCCTCCCTTACAAGTTTCTCCTCTATGGTAGTGCTCCCCTTCCCAGTGCAATCAGTAACATACGCAAAATTACCTTCTCTGTGTGCATTGCATACTCATATTAAGCTTCCTTATCTGGGTATTTTCATTAGTACATTTGTCCCAGTGCCCTCCCACATTGCTGCCCTGTTCCCCCGTCATTGAGCACATGTGAAACACTCAAACATACTGGGATTTACCTTATAAATACTGGTCCAACACTCTCCGTAGGACTGGCTGGGGTGTCGTTACTTGACTTTCGGAAGCTGTTCCGACTTTCAGAATGAAAAACTGAGTCCTCCAAGGAGCTTCCTTTTTTCAGCATTTTAATGGAGCTAACTGCAGACTTAGGTAAGTTCAATTCTAGAGTGATCCTTGAAACACACAGCTTTTCACTGCTGTAGGAAGTGCTGTCTTGGTGTGCCTCCAGCTCGAACTAAGTTTAAAAATCAGTTAATGAGTAATGTAGTGTTGTGACATCATAAGGGAGTTTTCTTTTTTATCTGCAGCACTTCATAAGCTTACTTGAAAACAAAAATCATCAAATCCAGGTGGACTGTGTCTTTGAAATTTCATTATAAATAACAATAACTTGTTTTGATTAATTGAGGAGTGTAAAACAAGAACTCTATTTCAAATAATGTTTTGTTTTCAGGTTTCTAACTTAAAACTGTAACATGGTCCGTCATAAAGTCTACTTTGTGAATTATCTACCTGTCTCTAAGTATCCAAGTTTGAATAACATACTTGTATATGTTTAAGAAGTGACTATATCCACCTGTTGTGACTTGCTAAAATTATTATATGGCACTTCTGTGGTGACAAATTGGTCCACATGTGTACATGTAGCTGCTATAAGTCAAATCATTGCAGTTCAGTTTAAATACAGGTAGTATTTTAATTCTCAATGCACAGGAACCCAACTGGACAAAACCAGTTTGTCTAACCAGTTTTTCTATAGGAATTGGCAAACATTAACTACAAACTTACATGGTTTTCTGTTTGTTGAAGATTACTATAATGGTTAGGTTAGTCAAGGAAATGATCAGCAATCTTTCTTTATATTGCAAATCCTCTTATAGACTGATTTAGCACCCAAGGCATTTAGAAATTCTGTTAAACTTCATCTCAGACCTGCATGGTAATGAAGATTTGTCCATGAGACTGACCAATGATATTTAATGTAATGCAACCTTTCTGTTCTCAGCATCTATAAACAGCTTGTGAAACAGTACAAATCCATTTGGACTGTTCACAGGTTTTATTTGTAAACGCAGAGACATCTAAGCAAACTGATGTCTTTCTCTCTTTTTAAATTTCTTTTGTTTCTGGTTTCTTTGCTTAACTAAATATCTAGTCTTTTTTTAATATAAAATTTGTTTATGATCAGTATTAAGTAAATTGTAATGAAATCTATAAATGTGTGAAACAGTAACTCTTGAAATACAGGATTAGCATAATAGCTAAGAAAGGTAAAGATGAAACTGCTACTTCCTTGGAAGTGAAAATTCCAAATAAATGTCTGAAGACTTTAAAGAAAAAAGGCAGAAAAGGAATAAAATATATGCTTTTCATCATCTTCAGTATTCCCTATGAAACTTGTACTTAAGGAGCTGTATTTAAGCTACTTGGAATCTGAATTAATACCTCCTTGAGTCACTATGCTGTACTTGTTTGGCTTCTTGCTATCTAAGCTTTTTTGTTACTCTGCACTCTATCCTGTGTGATCATAGGCTACAAACCCAGGACTGCCTAACTATGCAAACTCTCTGTACTTTATTGCTCTTCCATAAAACAAGTGATATAACCTTCAACAAATAAAAAACCTTTTTCCTTGTCTAGTCACGAAGAATTTGCCTTGGCTCTGTTGTGTTGTTTATATATATTCACTTAGGATAGGAAGTCTTTATTCTTTTCAAGGAAAGAAACATCCTTAAAACTGTTTAGAAAACTTAAGTGACATAGTGAGCTTGTAAATCATTAATGTGATGTATTTACCTTTGAAAACAATCTATTTGTAAAGTAAAATGTAATGAAACACCTTCATTAAAAGTCAGAATGGCATCTCTGTTCTTTCTGTGTGTTAAAGAGCAAGTACAGTGAGAGGGTAATTGACTTTTTCCCCAAATGGGCAATTGCAGGAACATTCTTAGCAAGGAACAACTATGACTCCTTCCTTCAATTTTATACGTCTTTGCTGTTGTTCTACAAAACAGTCAAGTTTTGCAGTTTTGTACAGGGTACTGTGCCTGCTTCTAAACCACTGTTTTCCATCCCATACCACCGTAGTAAGTGATAATTCTATGCTTTCCAGCCTGCAATTATATGACTACTTGCGTATGCCTGTACTGATGGGCTTCTAGGTTTGCCATGCTAGTGCAATGCTAACCAGGTCAAGTACTAGGCTGGGGAGTTAAATGCTCATGCCTACACAGCTGGTGTTATTGACCTAGTTTAGGTCAGCTCAGGCCTGACTACATAGAATCACAGAATCATCTAAATCAAGTCCATCCATAAACCTAACGCTGCTGATTCCACCTCAGGAGCTTTGTTGTAGTGACAATTGGTGTTATGTATGGTCATGTGAAGAAAAACAGTTTTTTGTGACAGTGCCCTGAGACTCCCACTTCTCCTGCTTATTAAGAGGTCTTAGCTGTCTTGAATGTTGCAGCAGTAACTGTCTGGATTGATGAAAAGAAGAGGAGCAGGCCTGCAAGATGCATTTCTAGTGGGAACAGAGAGGTAGTGGTGGTAGTGCTGTTACCATATGCTCAAGAGATGATTTTCTCTCCTTATTATCAAGCCCATACAAACTGAGTTTACTATTGATTTCTAGTGCCTCTGCACAACTGTGATCTTGAGCTGTTTTGGAGATCCTTTCAGGGCTGGAAAATAGTAGATGGTTGGTTGCAGTTAGGAGGCTAAAAGGGCTGATCTGATAGTGGCTGTATAAATGATAAGACTTGAATTCATGCAATTTTTATTCCAAGTGGATCTAAGCTGTATTACCATCTTTGGGATTGCCCTATTTTGATGCAAGGATATGAAAACCTTGTCGTTTATAACCGCTAGGCAAATTTTTAAAGCAGTTGATTGCTCCTTGTCTTTCTGATTCCTGGTATCCATAAACATTTTCAAGGAAGGTTTAGATGCTTGCAGAAATGTCACAATAGAGATGTGGGGCAGATACAGAACTACTTTTCGTAGCTGCTCACTTCAGACCTCTTAGCAGTAGTTAACAGACACCAGTATCTTTTCTCTTTCTGATGCGATGGATCAGGTGTGGGAAGAAGCTGATACTCCTGGTGATGTGGCTATCTGCTGTACACGGACTTCTCCCCAGAGAATTGTTCTTCATGTTATGAAGAAACTGGTAGCTCAGTGTCTTGTAAGCTTGAGTACATTTTTTTTACTCTGTCTCTTGCTGTCTCATACAACGAAAGCAACTTTTCCCCTTTATTTCTTGAGTTCCTCTTCCTTTAATCTACTTTTATTGAACGGCATATGCATATTTGGCCAAGTGTATCCTTATTTTTCTCAATTGTCAAACTATGCCCTTTAATTCTGACCTTTGTCACTGACACTGTTATCGCTTATTTGCTAGACTATATCTTGTGGAGTCTAGGACTGTTGCAATTGTTTCTGATAGGCAGGCAGAGGGGGAAAAAATGTGGCTGGTGTCTTTGACCCTCATAAAATTTCATTTTCAGTCTGCAGCAGTTGTCACTAAAAGGTTAGAACTTGTCTGGAAAAATGTATTTTCTATTTTTTTTTTGTTCTCATGGCTACTGTGATTTTTTTTTTTTTTTCATTCATGATAAAGTGAATTACTCCAGGAAAAGAAACGGTAGATTATTCTTGCTTTCTCAATCCTTGCAGTATTTCTTCTGAAGATAGATATACTCAGAAATATATTAACAATGCCATTGTGTTAAACCCGTTTTAAGTCCTTATGTCTTTACTAAATATTCTCATGTTATCATATAGGAACAAAAAAGTGATGAAATCTGGGTATTCAGAGCAAGAGATTTCATTTATGCTAGGAAGGCCTTTGTGCCTTGTGATAGGTGACTGCTAAGAAACCACCTAAATATTTCAAGTTGAAGTGATGGTACAGGGAGATGCTGTTAGACAAAGTATGTAAAGAGATGTCAGGAAGTATATTTTGAACAAAACATTCAATTTTATTACCATCCAGGAATGAACCAAATGACCAATAAACCAGCTGCTGAACTTGTGGCTGAAGGTCATACTAGTGACTTGAGATGGTAGTGAATGTTATTATGTACAATCTTATAAGAGTTTACATCTTGGCTGGACTGTGGCCACAAAATCTTATAGATTTTTTAGTAAGGAGCAGGGAGTGGTCATTTTATCGGTTTGTTTGGAGTCTCAGAATTTACTGGCCTGTAAACTGGACTGCATAATTAGTCTGTTATGATCCCTAGAATAATGGATCATAACAGATCTTGCTTTATGAGTTCTTGCTTTATGGTTTTAGCTCGCATAATTTTTGTTTTCTGAGGTATATACAGAACCAGGTGCTCTGATTCAGAATCAAAATTGTCTTTCATGGTTAGGATTGTCACAATTTCTTCATTTCCTGCTTGGACCAAGTCTATGCAAAAACTAGTATTTTTTTCTCTGAATTGGACATGTGAAAAGTGCACCTTTCCACAGATAATTCCAGAAGGAAATATGGGTCACATGTTGTTCACTCTAAAATCAGTTTGGACATTTTTAGATAAATTTTATATCTAGTTTTTGATATTCTGTTCCTTTTTCTGATCTTAGATTTCTTGGTTTTCCTCTTGAATTGGGGTTTGATCTATTCTACTCTATGCTTGATTTGCCATTGTGAGATGCACTCAGTTTATATGTAGTGAGTTTTCAGTTGTGCCTGTTTCTGCTTGAACTTACATAAATGCTGTGTTGAATATGTGGGATGCTACAGGCAGACATTGCTGTGTAGGATTGCTGTGCCTTCTTCTGTGCTACTCTGCATGCTGCATGGGACCAGAACTTGTGTGTAGAATCACAGAAAAATTTGTGCAGCAAGGGGCAGAAAACTGGTTGAGTGGAGTGAGAGAGGCAGATGAATATATAGCATAGAAGAATTACACCTAGAGGTACATAGAAATGAAGTGAATGGTGGGATGTCCATGTTTGTGGCAGCCAGTAACTGTTTTCAGTAATCCTGTAGGAACATGCTCTTATAACTATGTCTTTTCTGCTCCCTTGCATGGTGATACCTCAGTAGATGCTGTTTCGCTTATTCCAGTGTATGAACTTCCCTTTCTCATCCTGGAACTCCCTTATGCTCAACTTTTGGAGGTGCATATTTGTGTTTGGAAGCCTCTACTTCCAGGCAGGAAAAGCTTTTTTAAGGAACAAACCCTCACCCAATGAAGTTGGAAGAAAGCCATTAGGGTGGGGAGGACAGTCTAATGCGGTGAGGTTATGAAAGGCAACTTTACCTTAGAAGATGAGACTTTGCAGCATCTTCTTTTAACAGAAGGATACACTGAAGTCTAAAAATTCAAGCCTTAATCCTTGGGCACCTGACGCTGATAAGGAAATATAAGACAAAAAGTGTCTGAGAAAAAAACCCCTGAGTTTGTTGCCCTGTGTGAGTGAGAGACTTGGGTTTGTTATTAAGAAGAAAAAAACCACTTCATCTGGTTGACTGAAAGACCAGTGCTATTAATAAAGACTGGATCTTTGTAGGGTATGCTTTAAAAACTTAAATAAATTCAGCTTTGTAAATGGCTGTTTGCCATTCTCTAAATGATATCTTGAGTCTTGGAGTACTATCAGTCCCAGCACTAAAAAATGTGAATTGATCTATTCTCTTCAGTATTGTAATACTAACATCTTTATTGACACAGCTGAATCTGATGAGTTTGTCCAGGTCATGTTTTCAGACTTTCTGTATTAATGATGAAGATTACAGACAGGCCTGGAGTAAAATGTTGCTAGGAATGAGAAGTAACAATATTTTACGAAGCTGGTGGCTACTGACCTGAAAGGAAGAAATAAATTCAATGAATAGCATTGTGAAATGTTGGAAATTTCTCCTTATCCATAGTACTGTCATCTGTGGTGAGCTAGCTGCCTCCTGGCTAGACCTCTGCTTTATTCAGCACTTCATTTGGTAAAGGAGGTATTGGTATGTACAGTGTAAAATACCATTGCTGACTGTATAGTGACACCCCCCCTCAAGAGAAGCGTGGGCAAAGGCATTAATGAATAAAATAGGAAACTCCAGCAGTGTTCAGCTGGAGTAGCAGCACCAGGAAGATGCATGAGACCATAATAACATCAGTGAGATAGCAGCGGGTAATAGAGCTGTCAGCAAAGCAACAACAATGTGTTAATAGGAAGCCAACAAGGCCAGCTTTAATATATCGCTGTAGCAAATAATTAAAACAGCAATGGCATTTGAGGTATTATACAAAACCCCACCTAGGTGAACAGAAACTTCATCAGAATTCTGATCCAATCACTGTCAGACAATCCTGTGCTGCAACACTGAACTTAATTTGCAGGTAGGAAGCATGGAAAACCCTCACTGGATAGAAACTTGCCTACAGTAATTAATAAAGATGATCTGAACAACTCATGGATTGTTGCTTTGATTTTCTTAGGAAATCATTAGACTGGTCCATGAGGAAAGTAAACAAATCCATGAAATTTAAGCACTTCAAACCTGTTTTTCTATTCTTTATAAGAAAAGTGGTGGTTTACTGCTTTCATGTAGTCTCAAGCAGAATTTGCCCCCACTTGTTTATGTGGTCCCTTCCTACCTCTTACCATATATTTTTATTTAACACAAACAATAGGAGGAAGGGTTAGAGATACAAGATTAACTTTATGTGATTGTGCAGTGGAGTACTTCCTGAAAGTAAAATAAAAAGACATGTTTTGTTTAAAAGAAACTTTTTCCTTTTGAATGCCTTTTCAGAGGTAAATTTCTATCCCTGTATATACAGACATGGTTTTATCTGCTGTCTTTGTGTAACTGCGTTAAAAGCAAAAGGCTTTTTGCCCAGGCATGACAATTAGAAGGAGCCTTGCCACTGCAAGAAAAGAACTAAAGCTTAAGTGCATTTCTTTTCTCTTGAAGCTATTGTATTTAGCATGATTTAAATTTACATAGGCCTTGCATTCTTCCTGCATGAGCACAGAAGAGCACAGAACTGACATTGTTCAGAAACAGAACTCGTATTTGCAACCTGGATACTGCTTTATTTGGTTTTGCTTTTGTTTTTCCCTTGATTTGCTTAATTTCTTTCATTCTGGGTGATTTGTTGTATATACATGTCCTGTGTAGAGCACTGTTTGAGGCATTTGCAGGTTGATTGATTTGCAGGTTGAGTCCCTTCTATGACCACAAGCACAGTTGCAATACCACAGTTTAGCTCTTGTGACTATGCAGTTGTGGGAGAAGACTGTCTATATTGACCTCTGAGTCTGCTTCTCTTCTAGCGTGAGAGAAGGCAGTGAATTACCTGAACTGAGGGTGACGACGGAGGCTGCTGCTGAAAAATACAGATGTGGTGAGCAGAAATCTGTCATCTCTGGCGGTATTTAAAAGACCCATATATGTGGCATTTGGGGACATGGTTTAGTGGTGGGCTTGGCAGTGCTGGACTCAGTGGTCTTAGAGGTCTTTTCCAGCCTAAATGATACCATGCTTCTATCTCACTGGTGGCTGTAGAGCCCATCTGCTGGTGCTGTGTGTCAGGCTGTGGTAGGGCTGTAGAGAAGGAAGGAGTCTGCAGCACTCTTCTGCAAATGGGTGAGGTCCGTGGGTGGACACACGTATTTTTCTTTTTTCTTTTAAAAATATTTTTTATTCTCTGAGGCTAATAGGCATACAACCTGCAGCCTAATGGGAAGATTTATTTTAAAGTACACATTAATTAAAACTGATTGTTGTACCCGTATTTGCCATTGCAGAGAGTTTGCACCACATCAGCTACTTATAAAGAAATTGCAATTAAGCAGGGATAGGTTATAACAATAGAGCCTCATTAGTCTAAAATACCTCTGTGCATGTTCTAATGAGGAGCTTAACACATTGTACAAACAGCACCTAATGAAGTTAATGCCACCCTTGAGAGTTGAGTAACAGTAGACCTGTTTTTACAATTACATTAAGTGAAACTTGAAGATGTGAGGGTATTTGGGGAAGGCTAAAAGAACTCGACTGATTTCAATCTAGTCTCTGTTACCAATTAATGCTAAGTGTTTAAAAAGCCTATTCAAGCAGCCCATGTCATTCAAATAAGTGAGGTAGGGAGAGCCTTCAAAACTTCAGCTCTTCAATTTGACCAGCAGTACAGGACTGTGTCCTTGAAAACCCTTCTACTTTAGAAGAATTGCATAAAGCTATGGTTTGGATCAGTTTGCGGTAGATAGTATCACTTAAAGGAGCTGAACCATGGTAATTTTAGTCTGTCCATGTCTACATGCATTCCTCAGATGATGGTAACCGGGCTTAGGTTTTTAGCAACCTTTTTTATAATTTTGTTTTAATATTCTTATGGCAAATTTTCCTATCTCTTGAAAAAGGGTAAACAAATTTAAAACAGGTTAGTGCAGCCAAGTTGACAACTATATATCAGCATTAGTATATCTAGAAATTTGTATCAGTAATTACTATATCTAGCAACATGATTGAAAATATAAGGAAGCACTTTTAAAATCTTTACTAGATGTGACATTATACAGCAACCCTTTTTTTACTTTTCAGTGCTAACATAGTTTATTATTAAAAATTAGAGGAATTGAAATTTTCATCAGATCATTACTCTCTAGTATGCTGTATTCTGTACTGAACAACAAAATATGTTGTAAGCTACCTGGTAAGCTAATAGCATAAGAAGTTGTTGATGTGTGCAGAACAATCTTTTATGCTGAAACCTATGTTTTGTAGGCCAGTTTGCTATGCCAAGCTGTCAATTTGTTATTGTTGGTGTAGTAGTACCCTAAGTGAACTAAGGCTGTTTATGCTTAAACAGAAGACATAGCCCAGTGTTCCAGTAAAACTGGAAACAATACTTCAAGGCTTTTAACATCTTTAACTGCACTAATGTTGTTTTTAATTACTAGCAATTAAAACTTATAATAAATATTGCCTATTAATTTCCTGAATAATCTAATCTGGTCGTAAGTTATTCATGTTAATGAAAGACAGAAAATATCAGAAATATTTTATTTTCTCACTTGCTAGTTTTCTTGGTAACCTTTAGCATTTTTGTCAGTTTTATATCCGAAAGATTAAATTAAACCTCTGCAGTCATACTTTGAATCAATTTTGCTTTATAATCATAATTGTTGCATAGTTTAAGAAGTGTGTATTTTATGCCCACCATTCGAAGGCTATGTTAATCCCATGTGATAGAATCCTACAATCACAACAGTTGGAAAAGACCTCCAAATCATCAGGTCCAACCTGTGGCTGAACACCACCATGACAAGTAAACCATGGCACTGAGGGCCACGTCCAGTCTCTTCTTGGACACCTCCAGGGACAGTGACCCCACTGCCTCCCTGGTCAGTCTATTCCACTGCTCAACAACCCTGTCAGTGAAAAGCTTCATCCTGATGTCCATCCTGAACCTCCCCTGGCACAGCTTGAGGCTACAGCCTCTTGTCTTGTCTCTAAAACAATGTCCTTAAAAACACTGTTGGAAGTCACTGTTTTGTACTAGGTTCTAGAAATGTAATGGTAGCTTTGCATGTATAACAGCAGTTTTCATCAACAGATTTGCTTCCTGTGTATTGTTACTCAGGTAAATTTGTTATTTGACTGACATGTTGAAGAACTTTTGGTTTCAGCCTTGTTTCTAGGCTTTCCATGAGAAGCCAGGAAAAGTGGGTTGTGATGTGATTCTTCCATGACCATCTGCAATTGCCATCTTGAATTCTCTGTGAACTTTTTTTAGGCCTCCAGCAGTAAGAAACCTATTTTCTAAATTCTATTGAATCTGCTAATAAAGACACCTCCACTGTCTTTCATTATCACTCTTATTCTTCTGATGCAGTCTGCTGTATGTTAATGGCTTAGTGCTTTGCACACTTTGTCCCTGCCCCTTCACTAAAATTTCCCTGTGACTCAACCCATTATTCCTCACCTCCTAATCATATGTGTATAATTTTGTGTGTGTATATGTGCATGTGTGTAACTTTCTTTTTCCAGGAGAAGATTACTATCTTTTGTGGGTTAGCTGCCATTTTTACACCAAAATTTCCTGAAAATACTATTTCCCCCCTCCCCCTCTCTGGTATGCCCTCAAGGTTTCTAGAAGTGCGTAGACTGTTACTTTGAAATGAAGACAAAATGGAATAAGTCATTTGGAAAAACTAAACTTTCCTTTTGTGTGCAGTGAACTTACGATATTTATCAGTGAGTAAACTGGAAAAGGTTCAGAAAAGAAAAGGTCACGTTCTGTTTCCTACAATCTAGGTTTTGTTTTTTATTTAATCTACAATGTAAATTGTTTTCAAACGTGACTATTTCGTTGAACTAATAAAATGAGAGGTCTCTTCCAGGCTATAATTTAATATATGGTTGAATAATACACATTAGCACTAGAGAAGCCTAAGAATTGAATTATTTTAGAGAACAACAGTTAAAAAAGAGAGAACATATCTCTAATCCCACTAGGCCAAAGTTTAGTTTTCTGATCTAATGTTGCCTCAAGAAAGAGATGTGATGGAGGCCAGTACCATTCACACGAGTGATGAGCAGAAAGCTGATTAAAAAAATCTTCTGAAACTTTATGCTATATTATTATTTTTTTACAAAAATCGTTGCCCTCAGTGGCTTATTTTCCTGTCCTGGATTTTTATATTTTTTCAGACAGAGGTACTAAATATACGGGCGAACAGCACCATCTAGTGGGCTCTGCCACCCTGGTGGCCTGTGCTGGGGGGCATTTGCCTTTCTCTTCCTATGGAGCCGCAGTCAGGGACCCCACACCCGCACTTCTCTTGCTGGTGCTGCAGCTACCAATTCCCATGTGCTTGGGATGGGGCCTAATGCAAATGATAGGCTGCAGATCCTGCAGTCAATTTTGAAAGCATTCCGCAGAAATTTAGTGAATGACTTTTCTACAGCTTGGGGTCAGTTCAGGATCTTTAAGAATTCATTGATTGATTTAATTGTTCTGAAAACTATTCTGATAACATTTCACTTAAAAGCATCCTTTACAAATGTTCCCCATTTGAGAACACTCTTGATTATCTCCAGAGTGCATTTATGAATAGTTAATAGAGCTCTTCAGCGACCGTCTTTCTTTCAAAGAAAACTTTTTCCACTGAGAGTCGTTCACCCTTCTGACTCTCATAAAGTGTCTTAAATGTAGATTATTTGTGTGTAAGAATTTAAGTTAAAGCTACTTTATGTGGTTGAGCCAAGAATGATGGAAGAAACAAGAAAGTTGATATGTAAAGGCAGCTAGATGTCAAAACAGGTGCTTAATAATTTACTTTTTGTGAATTATTTGTTAGTTTTAGTGCAAAATCAAGAAATTTATACACAGAAGGAAGTTTCATAAATTTTTGCTTTCTAGAAATAATATGTTTATTATGTGGCATTTTACTCGGTGTTGTCTATGTTATGTGTCAATATTGCATTTTCTACATTTGAGATTACTGGATAACAGATAACGTGTCCACCAGGTATGAGTATTTGTGAGATACTGATACATAACCTGTGTCTTATTTTGTGATGGGGATGTTTGTGGTTTGTTATTTATAAGGGAGGCTATGAAAGTTAAGGTGAAGAATTCACAGAATCAGAATCATAGAAAAGTTGGAAGGAGCCTTAAAGACCATCTGTTTCTAACCCTCATGTCACAGGCAGGGGTATCTTCCACTAGATCAGATTGCTTGGGGCCCCATTCCAACCTGGTCTTGAACACTTCCAGGGATGGGGCATTCACATCTTCTCTAGGCAACCTGTTCCAGTGCCTCACCACACTCACAGTAAAGAATTTCTTGCTAATACTGAACCTAAACCTACTTTCTTTCACCTTAGAGCTATTCTCCCTTGTCATGTCACTGATGCCCTTGTAAAAAGTTTCTCTGCGACTTTCTCATAGGCTCCCTTCAGGTACTGGAAGGCTGCAGTAAGATCTCCCCAGAGCCTTCTCTCTACCAGAGAGAACAAACTCAACTCTCTCAGCCTTTCCTCATATGAGAGCTGCTCTAACCCTCTAATCATTTTCCTGGGCTTCCTCTGGACTTGCTCCAACAGGTCCATATTCTTCTTGTGCTTAGAACCCCAGAGCTGGATGCAGTGTTCCAGGTGGGGTCTCACCAGAGAGGAGCAGAGGGGCAGAATCCCCTCCCTCCCCTGCTGGCCACGCTGCTTTGGATGAAGCCCAGGACACGTTTGGCTTTCTGGTCTGTGAGTGCACGTGGTCGGGGCATGTCCAGCCTCTCATCCACCAGCACCCCAAGTCCTTCTCACAGGGCTGCTCTTGATCTGTTCACTCCCAGCACTTCCCCCAGGTCTTAGGGTATTTCTCATAATCCAATTCATATGGAAGAGCTTTAAAATGTTACGTTTGGTGTATTAAATCATGTATCTGAAATTAATTATGGAAAGTAACATATAATAGGTCCTAATCTGATTTGCTTTTGAAATGCAAGAATTGAATATGTTCTGAATATGGTTGGGAAAAAGGTGTCATCAAAGAAGGTTTAGCTCTGGAATTTTGATTTTGAAAGGAGCACTGTTTTTGTGTATACTAGGGAATTTATGCTTAGTCACAAACTCTTCATGGTAACTGTATAATCCACAGCTTGTCTGCTTTCTGCAATACACTGGTTAACATGATGAAAGCTAATCCAGACTGCCTAATGTATGATATGAGCTTGCAGATGCAGATGGTGCAGTAGTCTGTCAGTGCATCAAACTTGGTTTTAAGTCTGTTGCTAAGACTGTGCTTTGATTGCCTGTTGATAACAGTCCTTCATTTGCCAGGATGGTAAACAGAAATGTGATCAGGACACGGAAGCTTCTTTATGTAATTGAGAGATCTCTGGGAGTAATTCAGGGATCTGACTTTTGCTTTTTCCCCCTGTAGTGGTATACCTGATAGTGTGAAGCTCTTAACCTGTTTCCCATTAAATGTCTGTCTCAGATTTCTTCATATGCACAGATGCACTTAGTCTGGGTATTGCTTCCTTCCCTTGTAGCTCCCCTTAGTACTAAAAGACAAAGAAGTATGATAGTGGTAGAACATGTTGACAGACTAAACCTCTGGATGTAAACCTGCATAAAAACCTTTCAGCAATATTCAGCTGGGAACACAGAGATTGCATAGCTAAGTGAAACCTCACTTGAAGCTGGAGAAGTGAAAGTGACACAGTGTTGTGGTTTCACCCCAGCCAGCCACCAGCCCCAGGCAGCCACTTGCTCATGCCCCATCAGAGGAGAGAGAATGAGAAAGGTAAAAGTGAGAAAAATTGTGGGTTGAGATAAAGGCGGTTTATTAGGGAAAAAAAAATTCCATGCACACAAGCAAAGCAAAACAAGGGATTAATTCCCCACTTCCCATGGCAGGCAGGTGTTCAGCCATCTCCAGGACAGCAGGGCCCCATCATGTGTAACACTTGCTTGGGAAGACAAATGCCATCACTCCAAATGTTCCTTCATTTCTGCTTCTTCCCCCCAGCTTTTTGTACTGAGCATGATGTCACATGGTCTGGAATATCCCTTTGGTCACTTGGGGTCACCTGTCCCAGCTGTGTCTCCTCCCAACCTCCCAGGCACCCCCAACTTCCTCAGCAGCGTGGCAGCACAAAAAGCAGAAAAGGCCTTGGCTCTGTGTAAGCCCTGTTCAGCAATAACAAAAACATCTCTGTGTTATCAACCCTGTGTTCAGCACAAATCCAAAACACAGCCCCATACCAGCCACTCTGAAGGAAAGGAAATTAACTCTACCCCTAGATTTTCTAGCTGAAACCAGCACACACAAAAAGCTGGTATGTAAGTACATACAGTGCTGGTTGGTATTAGCAAGAAATGATACTCATTGAGTACTTGAAATTATATGAAGAAGTAAGTACCTCTTAAATTCTTAAAATTCAGTGCAAACACTTAATTAGATTTATTTATGGAGGGAAAAGTGTTTGTGGGATTTTCTTGTTTGGCTTTTGCATCTTCAAAAGAACTCCTCACCCCTTGGCTAAAAAGGACCCCAAACTTCCTCTTAGATTCTTTAGGACAAAAATTATCTGAACAACATTTTATAAATTACACTTTCTTGAAGGAGATGGATAGAAGAGGGGTCAGAAATATCAATTTTGCCATAAAATGTGCTGAAGTGTTCTACTTTACCTTCTTTTCACCTACGTCTATCTGTTTCTGAACTCATGACTTTTGAAGGCTTCTTCAGTGTTTGACTTTATTTGTTAATCTGGAGACTGAATTTTTCTGCCCAATTTCTCTAAGCAGTGAGTAGTTCTGCCTCTTGCATACAGATAGTCACAAAGTCCATAGTCAGGGTTCTGCATAGCGAGAATTGCTGATTGTCCGTATTTGCATCCTATTTAACAATTTGTGCTTTTTTCTTATAAGAACAAGCTTTGGTCTTGAGAAACAGTACTGCAGAAATTAAAACAAAGATTGAATGTGCTTTAGCTCTGTTTCATAATAAGTGATAAATTTCATGATTTAGTTGCATAGATACAGGATCAATTATCTTTTTAGTGGACGTTGTGTGTCTTGGCATGGTTCCTTTGACCTTGACACAGATAGAATGTTGAGGCTGGAAGAAACTTTGCTTCAAATTTTCTAAATCTGACTATTAGTATATTCTTTTCCTCTGTTAAATTGCATCCTTATTCTTATAGGCTTCCAGCTTGTAAGAGGTTGCAGTCCTTTTAGCAACTGAAGAAGAGAATATCTAGTATCCTCTTGATTTTTTTCCTGAGGAAAGTAGTTCTTCATATATTTCAGTGTTAAAAGTAAAGTCTCATCCACTGTATCTTTCATTGTTGTTGTTATGGTAACAACTGGATGTGCTAGTGCACACTAGGAAAGACTTGGAGGTGTTTTGATTTCCTATTATGTTTGATTTTATTGTATGAAGCTTTTGTGTGCAGGAAGGCAGAAGGATGTCAGCACACTTCTTTCAGCAAGAGCACCATTGGCAAGAAGGAACTAATAATTTTGGTAATGCTACCAATGTTACTTATTGAATGGACTTCATTGTAATAAATACAAAACTCTTCCCTCATCTGCCAGTCAATCAAAATGCAGGCAATTGTGTGCTCTTGGCAAATTGGCCTTTCAGCTCATCTCAAACCGTGGAAATTAAATCCAAAGTGTGCAGATGGTGGTATGTAATCTCCAAGGCCTGTTATGAAGCTAGATAAAACTGCTAGCTGAACATGCCTGTGTTTACTTATCCTCAGAGGAGCTTCAGCTGGTATATGAAATTCATGATGCCTCACTTTTATTCCAGGGTTCAGAATACCTAGTCTTTAAAATGTTAAAAGAGTATGTGGGTGAAATGTTCAAGGAGTGCAGTGAAGAAAGCAAAGCTGTCCTGGCCTATGTTGCTTATTTTGAGGCAAAGGCTGCACTGAGTCCTGTGTTGCTTTTCGATTTTGGGCTATGCAGTATCAAAAATGCACGCCTGGCCCGTGAGGCTTTGGCTTTTATTCTTGATATCTCATTTGCTCTCTATAGTTGTTTTGGTTCTTTGGATAAAAAATGTGCTGTAGTTAACAGAGCAATAGTCTCTTCAATTCCACATATAGAGTTAGAAATGCCATTCTAAACTGAGCTAATGGCGGGCTACACCTGTAAAATGTTTCTGCATCTGAAAATACAGCTATTACTGGCAAAGAAAAGGTAAAGAATTTGAAAGAAGGTTTTTTAATAGTCTATACAAATCTATGGTTGTGTAATTGAAATACATTTTTTTTCAAATAGTTCTCTACCTTGGATGATCAGGATGGGCTTTCATTTTTATTTGAAATTAGAGTGCAAACAGCTGAGGCTTGCTAGCAAAGTACTGTTCTCATTCTTGAATCTTCATAATTCTATGATATGATTTCAACAAAAGAAAAGAAGACAGAAGGAGAACACATTATAGGTGCACACCCTAAACCATAGGAACAATCTGTAAATTTCCAGGCTGACCTAATCAGATGCCTAGGTGCTGTAACTTTGAGTATGCCATTTTAGGCCTCCAGGTGTCCTTGTAAACATGCAGAGGAAACAACTGTTGCAAAAAGATGCTGAGATACTAAAAGTCTGTTAGGCCCCATGTCTTGGGGTATTGTTGGGAAAATATGGGGGCAAGAGGTTGGGCCACCTTGTGCACCAGTTACAGGGCTATACTTGCGCCACATCAGAGCTGCAACTTCCAGACACTCCATCGTGTACCTCAGGTGATGCAGGATTAAAAGAAGGCTGACATCCGTGAAGGGAGAGTGAGAGGAGATTAGCTCATTTGGTCAGAACATGGTGCTAGCAACACCAAGGTTTGTAGGTTCAATCCCTGCATGGGCCATTTAGTTACAAGCTGGACTTGATGATCTTTGTGGGGTTCTTTTCAACTTAGAATATTCTGTTAATCTGTATATGAGACAGGAGGGTCCATGCTAGTTCCTGGGGAATCCACAAATGTGTGTGTGTGTATGAATCTAGGAAGGGGTGTGTGTGTATGTCTGTTTGGAATGCTAAAGTCATCAGCTTCACCAGAGCGCTCCTCTGAACAAAGGGGATGGATTCTGTTGGTACTTTGGTCATCAGTGCACGTTTGGAAATGCTTTTCTTCCTTGAGGGATGCTAGACCAGCATTACAAGGTGCTTTCTTGTCCCATCCTGAAGAGACAGGAGAAGCTGAGTCTTTCGACTGAAGGTACTCATCTTGAGCAGAAACAAATTATGTTTTTCTTGGAGATGGCTCCCATTCAAACTGTCTCGTCAGGGTTAGAGCAGAGTGATTCCTAGCCATAGGCATTTCCCTGGGCAGCAGGGCTTGGTCCTGCCAGACAGCAGATGCCAAGGAACTGGCACTGGCTGGCTGCAAGGTCCAAGGGGAGGTTCTCAAATGTCACCATGATGCTCCATGGTGGTGACATTGCAGCCTGGAGCCTGTGTCCTGGCATGCTGCAGCAGCAAGAGGGGAAGATGAAAAACAGCAGTTATCAGTTTTCATTTCCAGAGCTGCAGGTGTTTGGACTCAGGAGTCGAGCAGTAAATCCAACTGTTGTGAAATGCTGTAGGCAATGGCAAGGCAGTGCGGAGTCTGCAGGAGATGTTGGCCAGGGACAAAGAGGGAAGACTGCAGCATTAGGTCTCAAGTGGCCCACTTGAGAAGGCTAGCCAGCTGGGCACCTTTTCCCCCATGCAGAAGTGCCCTTGTCATTTTTGCTGAAGTGGTGGCTTTGGAGCTTCTGCTTGAGAGCCTCTTGAGCCAGAGTGGTGATGGACAGGTCTGGGGCTTCAGCCAGTGCCCAGCCTGCTGGGGTTGTGGGGTCACTCCTAGCCTGGACACTGGAATTTATGCTGCACGTGCAAGTCAGGCTAGGAGGGGCATGTGGGATTTGAGCATGTAGTGGCCCTGGCATGGCCAGAGCAGGGGCTGCTGCCAGATAGACAGCCATGGGAAACAATGTGTGCCCGAAGGGAAGCAGGACAGCCCCAGAGGCTTGCAGAGCTGCTGTGCCTGACTGTGGGCATAGAAAGCTGGGAAGACCCAACTATCTTGTGCAACATCTCCAGTTCTTTCTACTGAAGCCTTACAAGAGTTCTGTGATTTCAGTAGCATTCTTTTGTCCTGTGATGCTCCCAGATTTCAGCAGGCTCCCCATGTCTGCTCTGAAGGAGCAGCTGGAATTAAACCACTAGATGCATTTTGCAAACAATACAAGTGGGAGGCATGCAATGTCTGCCTCCAGTTTCTTTGCATGGGATCCTATGCTTTCATTTTGTATTTGAAATTCAGGAAGCAAGTCGACAAAATCTGTTATGTCTTATAAACTTTTTAAATTAAGCTCTCCCTACAGGAGAACTCAATTTGCGAATGTTTTCATTTTGGACCATTCACACATGCAGAAACATACACGTACCTGTACACACTTTGCCACAATCCTGAAGTTTGTTCTGACAGTCTATGTTTTTTGCTGACAGCTGTTACTTCATGAGCAAGTCCTAATGCTGTATTGAAACTTATTACTTCATAACCATAATTTAATTTTAATAATCATATTAAGCCTCAGTAGCTCTGAACTGATCTGCCAATGACTTACATCTGTATTATATTCTTTCATTATTTTCTGTGCAGTATCTGTTTTGCTACATAGTATTTTCAAATACTTTTCCCAAATTAGCACTGTAACAACAGACTCTTGATTCAATAAAGTGACTGTAAAACTTTATTTCTGTGTTAGTTTTTTGGAATGGAGTCTAAAGATATCACAAGAAACTGAAGATGAAAAGTTGGGTTCCAAAAAAGGAGAGATACAGTTTGTTGCAAAAATATGGAGGAGTCATTCCCTTGCATTTAAGAAGCATCAGTTGAATTAATCTTGAAGGTGATATTCAAGTGCTTTTAAAACTGCAGATGCCACAAAACCTGAGACAGAAAAAGGCCTGTCAGTGTTCACAGCATGTGTGGTATCTCTTTATTGAGTAGCACAATACTCGATTAGCAGGTACTGAAAAATGAAAGACACTGAATAGTAGTAGCTCCGCTGTCTTGCTTTCTGGGGAGGCAGTGCTTTCCTCAGGAGAGGTCTGTGTCTCTTCTTGAGTGTTTGCAGGCTGATTCCTTGACTGCTGTTGCAGTAGAGCTGCAGATCACAGGTATCTGAGGAACGGGTGGTGTGAAAGCTTGCTTTTTGTACTTTGGAAGTGTCTAAAATCAAAACTGCATAAACCATCTTATTTCTGAATAATAACTACATACCAACATAATAGTGTGCTAAGACATGCAATAATAATAATAAAAAAGAAAAATTAAATCATGTTTGACCCTGCAAATGTAAATAGTAAGTGATATTGCAGGTTTCCAGGAAGAACTACACTACTGCGCTACGTGCTGTAGTGACATGGTATATCTGAGGGGCTTCCTACCTTGTAACGGCTTTCAGTTACAAGAAAGGACCTGTTCTGTAGAGTCAACTCTATACATAAACATATGAACTTGAAGAATTTGGTGTTCTTTGCAAAAATTAAACTTGGAGGATGTGATTTTACTGATCAGAGGGAGCTGCAGCAAGACTTAAGGAGCTGATTTCATTTGCAAGATGTAGTCAATAAAATAAAAGATACTGAACGAAAACTCTGAAAAGCCATGTATGCTTCACAAAACAGCTTAAACTCAAAACTTGGCAGATAGTGGGTTTGGTCCATGTCTGAAGGTAGACAGTGCCTGAAACAGTAGAGATGACTTGAGAATTTGGAATACTACAGTGAAAGAAACTTTAGTGTATGAACATGTGGAGATCCAAGCTGTTGTCCAGAAAAAAATTGTATCGGCCCTTACAGTTTAGTAGAAGGAGAGACACACCTTATTTATAGGAGCGAAAAACTTACACCGGTACTCACATTTGTAAAACTTAGCAGAGTTTGCCTAGTATGGACAAAGATCAGGAACTACAATACAACTGTCATAAGGGTACTCTTTAAGTGCAACAGGAATTCCTCAGGCTTAATCTAGTGTGTAATGTACTGAGTTGTTAACATTTTTTTGTTTGTTTGGGGTTTTAGTTGTTTGGTTTTTTGTTTTTGTTTTAATATCAGCTGTGTATTGTCTAGTGTCCTGACAGAACAGTAGTTTTAGTAATACCGTGGGAATCCACTGACACAAAAGAAAAGTTTATTTGTTTCCAGAGAACAATTTTATATCCTGTGAGGCACACAGGACTTAACTCTTATGGGCAAATAGGGAATTGGGACAGATGTTACATGAAAAAACCCTGGGCAAGACAACACCTGTTACTAGATAAATATGTAAAAGTGCCTGACAACTTTCAGAGAACACTTGTAAGACAGAGCTTGAGAACATCTGTCTGTGGTAAAGAAGAACTCAGCCAGGGCAGTAACAGAAATAAAAGTACAAAAGCTAAAAGCTAGGTGGCTTCACTTTTTAAAAAAACCCAAAAAACAAACCAAACCGACCCAAAACCAGCAGGAAATCCCAGTAACTGGAATGGATTTTCCAAGAGAGAATATTGCAAGAGTGTGGGAGAAGGCCATAGTCTCCTCATTATGTGTGGAAGAAAACTTGTCCAATTTCCATTTCCTATAAAGGAGAAATAATTGTGAGAAGAGAGTGTAATTATGAATATTTGTTTAATTTAGGAAACTTCTTTGAACTTCCAGGATAGACTGTAAGGGTAGAGGATAAAGGACAGAAACACTCACACAACACATTTCTGTAGTGAAACAGTTTTTTCCAAAGCAGGTTGTTTTGTTTAAAAAACAATTAAATCCTTGCAAGATGCAACTTGATTTGACTTGAGCATAAGAATAGAATCTGTAAGGTCTGGAGTCCCTTGCAATCATGCCACATCGAAAGATTTCCCTCTGGCAGCAGTAATACTGTTCACTGTGATAATGCCCTCAATTGTTCGAGTATTGTTGGTGAATTTAGTCAGTTTGGATATATGCATTTGAAACATGCAGTTTGGGGCTGGGAGACAAATGCAGGGGAACTGTTCATAGTTTCTGACATGTAACATAGAGGCTTACGCTATAAAGTAGCATAAGGGGGTAGGTGGATTTTTCCCAAGCACTCTTAAAAGATGATTTGGAAATACTACAATTTCCAGCAAGACATAGGACATCTTCATGTGTAAGTAAATGGACAGTCTCTCAGAGGGTGCTCTTCCTACTGTATTTTGAACAGCCAGTACGCTTGCACAGTATACTGCACAGTAATGATGTTAACAAGAAAATAATAATAAACATTTGGAGCGTGAGATCAAACCTTTCTCAGGTTTGTGGAGATCGAATGATATGTATACAGGAGTAGTTGATGACTGATGTAGAGAAGACAGGTCTTAAAACTAAGACAGATGAAATGTGTCCTTGAGAATTTAATTTCCATTGCACAAAGTCTTCCTGAAATTTTTATGGGTCACTGAAGCCAAATTCCTGCAAACAAACCAAAGAGAGCAACCCAAAAAGCAGAGTTCTAAACCAAACTCCTCATTAATTATTTGCAGGTTACTTCTTAACCCTGAGAATCCCAGTTTGCATACATGTTAAGATTTCACAACTAAACTTTAGTAAATGGAAATTCTGTCCTGAAAACTTGAAAAATTACGTTTTACTGACTTGAAAAAGTTTGTCATCATAATGTTAGCTTTGACTTCCATGCTTTCATTTATCATCAGTAAAAGCAAAGGAATCATAATTGTCCTTTACCTTGTGGAGTATTTGGAGGAGCACACTAAGACACGTGACAAACACTTGACTTCCACACAGAAATTAGTAGGTCACAACATCACAGAATATTCTGTTGGAAGGGACCTATGAGGATCACCAAGTCCCACTCTTGGCCCATACGGGGACTGAACCCACAACCTTTGTGTTTTTAGCACCAGTGTCTAACAAGCTGAGTGGATCTCAGGGTCAGTATTCAGAATAAAGTGTGAGGACTCTACTAAAATGTGAGTTTGCACTGAGTAGTAAGAGCAACATGATAGTACCGTCTATTCAATAAGCATCAGCATCCTGAGCCACTCAGATGATTGTCTTGTAGAAAGAAATTTGATTGTGTAATTAAGGCTACTGCAGTGCACAAGGTAGAAGAAACTTGTCCACATGATGCTCTTTGCTTCTATCACAACTGATATAAACAAAAACCTGAACAGATATGTGGAACTGGAAGAATAGTTTCTTTTCCAAGTCTCAAATCCTTCCTGGTGAAGTCTTAGTTAAGGGGATCCAGCTCCTTCTTCTGTTGTGGGTATTTTTGCCTAAAGGTGCTATTAAAGGCTCTTCTAGAAGACAGAGGAACCCCTTGAAGACTGCAGCAGTGTCCTCTGGGATAGGAAAAGTGTGTGTACCCAGTGTGCCACAAGGAAGCTAACCCAAATTGTGAGTGCAAATTAGAAACCAATTATTCTTGCTGCAAGAGATAGGAGAGATAATGAAATAGGGAGGAGATGGTGATATTTCTCTCTGCCTAACCCGCCTGTAAGAATGTCATATTAACCCATAGTCTTCAAAACTTATGAAAATTTATAGAAAAGTTTCTAGACAATATGTCTCGCTGTGTCATTTCTCTAAATGAGGAAAGGCAGCAGTAAAGATAGCTGAAGAAAGGGGACATGTGGTGATCCCGAGGAGGAAATCTGGGTTTATAACACGGATTGGTGTTGCCTCTGGAGCACTCCAGGTGCTATGTCAAACATTAGGAATATTAGCTACACTGATGCTACAGCCTTTTTTAGAGCATATTTTCTTTACATGTTTTGACTTCCTCCGAGATTATAATTCAGTGAATGAGAACCATGTATGAGCAGGATAATGCTGATATCTACTCAGCAGTTTACTCTGCACATTAAAAAAATCAAAGCATTTTGCAAGACAGCAAGTATCTTGAAACATTCTTAAGGATGAAGGAAACAGGCACCATGCAATTCAGTTTTCTTTAACGTACTGCTAACCCCTAATGGTAGCAAAAATTTAGTTTTACTGTTGCCTGTGGCTCAGAAACTGTTATATTAGGTTGCGTATGGTGTCATTTTTCAGATGCTTTAATATCTACTTATCACTTTGAAATCATAGCCTGAAATGCAGTGAGGGATTTTACTGTAACTTAAATAACTTCACATGAAATTTTTGAAAACCTATGATAGCTGAAAAAAGGGGAAAAATTCCAAGGGAAAAATTCTGATATACAGTCAATTCAAAATGGAGTTATGATTCCTTAAAAAGCACCGAAGCTGTAATGTCCAACCAACCTTCCCTTAAAATCTATATGGAAGAAAATAGTCTTAAAGCAAGAGTGAGTAATGTTAACCACATTATTTACATAAATACATAAGAACTCAATAGACTTCCTTTCTGAAAATTGTATTGCCTTCAGTTGAAAGGAAGGAATATAAACACTGAATTCCAGCTTGATTCTGACCACTATTACAACAGCTCAACTTTCTTACGAGAAAACAGCTCCAGTTTTCCCTGTGTTGTTTCTGCTCTTGTAGTAGTTCAGCCTGCTTCATACTTCCGCAGTTGGAGAACAAAATACTTTGGGTATAGAGCATTATTTTAAAAAATATTTGGTCTGCTTGACTTAGACAAAGAGAAGTGTGAAGCTGGAATTTCCCCCAGATCACAGTGTAATTATGCCATCTACTGCTGCGTTTCTGGTATCACATTTGAATAGTCTGCCTAAGTGAGAAATACCACCATGGGCAATACAAAGAGATAATTTTAGCAGAGATAATGGCTTGACATGAGAAAGCCTTGTTCTGCTTGAAGTGATGTGTAACTTTAAGCGAGACACTGAACATTGACCAGGTGTCTCCTGTTCCTTTAATCCCATCTTCCAGTGGCAAAGCTCACAAATACTAACATGGAACTAGATAATGTCTTTCTTCCTTTTCATGATTCAGTTCCAGAAAGCAGGGTTAATGTCTGATTTGCAAAGAATACATACCATAAATTGGCAATCTTTTGAGATTAAAGGTTAGGAAAACAGTTTGGATGTAGAAGGCATTGTAGAATCAGAAAGGAAGACAGGGCTGCCTGCAGTATGAGACATCTTTACTGTTGTGGTGCTTATGACCCTGACTTGATACCAGATTCCCATCAAACAGCTCTATCACTCCCCTCCTCAGCTGAACAAGGCAGAGAAAAAGTAATAAAGGCTCGTGGGTCAAGGTAGTAACAGGGAGATATCACTCAGCAATTACAGTCACAGGCAAAAGTGACTTGACTTGTGGAAATTAATATAAATTCTTGCCAAGCAAATCATAGAGTAATGAGAAATAAAAACTAAATTGTAAAACACCTCCCCCACAATCCTCCCTTCTTCCTGGGCTTAATTTTAATCTCAATTCTCTCTACCTCTTCCCCTCCAGTGATGCAGAAGGACAGGAAATGGAGACTGCATCATAGTTGTCTCTGCTGCTCCTTCCTCTGCTGGAGGAGGACTCCTCACACTTTTCCCCTTCTCTGGTGTGAGGTCCCTCCCACAGGAGAACCTGTGAACCTCCATGAACTTTTCCAATGTGAGTCATTCCCACAGGCTGCAGTTCTTCATTAACTGCTCCAGTGTGGGTCCCTTTTCACAAGGTGTAGTCCTTCAGGAACAGCCTGGGTCACAAGTCCTGCCAACAAACCTGCTCTAGCATAGGCTCCTCTCTCCACAGGACCACACGTCCTGCCAGGACCCTGCTCCAGTGCAGGTTTCCTGTGAGGTCACAGCTTTAGCCATCTAACTGCTCTGACTTGGACTCCTCCAAGGGCTGCAGGTGGATTTCTGCTCCACCATGAACCTCCACGGGCTGCAGGGGCACAGCATGACTCACTACAGTCTGCACCATGGGCTGCAGGGGAATCTGCTCTGGCACCTGGAGCACCTCCTGCCGCTCCTGCACTGACCTCAGTGGCTGCAAGGTTGTTTCTCTCACATGTTCTCAATCATCTTTCCCAGCTGCTATTGAGGAGCAGTTTTTACCTCTTTGTCACTACATTATTGCAGTGGTGCTACCATTGCATCTGTTGGACTTGGCCTTGGACAGTGGTGGTTTGTCTTACAGCAAGCTGGCACTGGTTCTCTTGGATGTGTGTGGAGCTCCTAGCAGCTTCTTACGGAAACCACCCCTGTAGAGTCCTGCTACCAAAACCTTGCCATGCCAACCAAACACAAAGGTAATTAAAACACTTTACATAACACTTTCTATAGGACAGCTACTCACCTTACCTCCATCTCCAACTCTTTTTACTTGATTCTTTTATTTTGGATTTCAATAGAGGATCAGTGTGATACTGCTTCTACCTGTCTGCCATAGAGAAGTGCCCAGTCTGCTGTCAAACTAAGTGGTTCTAGGCAGTGTCTTCCATTTCTAAAAGTCTTAGATGTTAAGACTTTTTTGTTGGCATGTAAAGTAGAACTTTAAACCTTTAGGATCACTATTTTCTGTTGGCAATGGCATCAGTTTATTCTGATGTACATTTGGGTTTTTTTGGCCGCTTTCCTCTTCAACCTTCTAGACTAAGTAACTTGAATTCCAAGCCTTTGATTATTCTTATTGCCTTTTCCAGCTGGTTCACATCTTTCTTGAATGAGTGCCCAGAACTGGGTTTGACTGTCTTGCTGAGGGCAACTCAGTCGCTTAAATGAGTGAAGAAGTTCATGTGGTTGATAAAACCTATTCCAATTAAGCATTTCCTCCTGGATCACAAAATACACTGGTTAACTCCTAGGTCTCCTTCTGCAGTGCAGCTATGCATGGAGTAATGTGTTTTCCTATGTCTGTGAATGGATTACCTCTAAATGTAGAGCTTTGCGTTTGCTGTTATTGAGCAGCGCCTAACCTCTGTTGCAGTCAGTAAGAATTCAGTTAATTATGATTTTGAATTCTAACTCTGGTCCTTATTGATATTACCCGTAATAAATTTGGTAACCATACCTGTTGTTTCTTTCGCCCAGGTTGGTAAAGAAATACTGAATAGTTTTGGGCTTGAGATAGACTCTTGTAAAACCTCACTCTGTACCCTGATCCAGCTCGTCACTCACCTGCTGATAATACTTGTACTATTTAGCTTGTCCTACTTGTTGCTTTCTCTTAAATTGCTTTCTTATTTCTTACCAGAAAATAATCTGAAATGGTTTTGTACTGAAAGCTTAAAGTCAAGGTGTTAACACTTACTTTATTCAGAAGAATCTGTGCCCTGGAAGGAAGAGAAGTTCAAGTAACTTGGTGCTATTTGCACCTCTTTGGTGCTTGAGCTTTCTTGGTTTTTTTCCTAGAAATCAGAGGTAAGCTCATAGGGCTTGGAGTCCGAAGTTCTACCCTTTCCTTTTCCCTTGTTTAAAAGTTGTCAGCAGGTGGTTTTTCTGTCCTCTTCTCAGTTTTCAGAGATTGTCCAGATCTTTTATGAAATCTGAAACATAATGACTGACTGTTCTTGAGCCGCTTCCTTTGGCTGTCGGCTCTCACCAGCCGCGTGCTGCTCCAAGAGAGCCCGGAGGTTTAGCTGGGGAGCTGACCGCAGAAAGGCAGCTCAACAAACACTACACAAAATCTTTAGCGTGGGTCAGAGGCTCCTCACCCAAGGGAGCTTCTCCCTAAGCAGGTGGAAAGCGCACGCAGGCGGAGACAAAGAAGCGAGAGAGGGGGACTCCAATAGCTGTTCCACAAAAAAGGTTTATTGTCAACAAAACAGAAACGGGGAATTCTGGAGAGACTCTGGGGATCTGAGGGTTACCAGGGGTTTGATACTGGGGTCAGGAAAGGCGGAGATAAGGGTAACAGCCAATGGGATTTATAGTGAAAGGCGGGGTTAGGAATAAGTGAACCAATGGGAAGAATACATGGGAGGGACTTAGGGAAAGAACCAATGGGGCATTGAGAACCAGAGAACTTTCTAGAACTGATGCATATTAAAAAGGGGAAATGAATATACATGAATGTATACATAAAATGGGGAGGAGAGAACAACAACCTATTGGGGGAAAAATATGCAGATCGCAGTCCTCGGGAATTGTGGACCATCACCCTAAGCTAAATGAGTTGCCTTACCATCGTTGCCTGATCTCTTGGCTGACCACCATAGGTTGGATTTGGTGTTACTCTCTGGGTTCACTGTAGCTACAGCCATTTGTGCCGCCACATTTGGCCTTTTGCAAACCTTGGTTTTAGGACTGTAAGTTGGGCCAACAAACTGCCCACTGCTGGCAAGGAGGCAGGTTCCTCTCCTTTGTTCCCAGCTTGAGTGTGCTGTTAGATTGGCTCCACCCCTCATGGAGGCACAGGCCTCAGTCTGTGCAGTAGTGTATTTCAGCAGCACTGCCAGCTTCAAAACATCCAACATGCTCTCTTCCCTGAAAAATTTTTGCCTTTCTGTCACTTGGACTGGTCATGTTAAACACTGATCGCATCCTGAGTGAAGAAGGAGGCAAACTGGTATTGCATATGTCAGTCACTGAGAACTGCAAAGCAGTGCGTCCTCTTCACTGTGTATGAAGCCAGCTTTTTTGGTGTTTGTCTTCTTATTGAATTACTTACCAAATAAGTTTAATTTCTCCTTAAATCTTCAAAGATAGGTCTTTCTACATTTTTTTTTCTCATTTTTTTAAAAATTACTAGTGGTAATAAAGAATAATCTAGGCTAATTTCTACTTGGAGTTCTCTTTTTGAAATATTTGAAAAACTGAAATAACCAAGTCAGTGTTTTCAAAGCCTTACTTATCTTTCCACTGAACTGTGATAACTTGCACCCATGCCCTTTAAAGGTCACCAGCTCTCCTCATTCCCTTCTCTTTTCTAGACATCCATCCCAGTAGACCTCAGCAGCCATGGCTCTAAGGTTACAGAAGTCTGCTTACCTGAAGGCTATTGATTTTTTGCCATGCTTTTCTTCCTAAGAACCAGAAATGTTATTTTTATTTTTATCCTCATCTAAGTTGCTTTCTACCTTTATTCTCTGTCACTTCCAAACACAGTTTCTGTCTCATATTTGTATTTAAATGGTCTGCCTTTGTTTGGGAAGAACTAGCCTATATCCTGCTCTATTCTACTGTTAAACATGGTAACTGCACATTATCATCATGTTCGTGCCTGGGTGACATTGCTGGTGCTCACAGAAAGAAGTGTGAATTCTGACCTTGCCAGCCAAATTGATATTAAATTTGTTCTGTGTAACCTTTCTTTTTTTTTCCACTTGTGTTATTTAGCACTTTTCAGTTAGTTAGCCTGTTCCATAATTTGGATTTAAAAGCAAGTATGCACATTTGTGATAGTATAAAGCTACACTTTTTATTGGTTGTTTTTCTGAAAAAATGATATATTATTCTAGATTTCACATCCAGCAGGTATCAAATCATAATCTATATAGTAGTGTTATGTACTATTGTGTTTATTCTCGACATAATATGAATATAATTGTCCTTTCATTCTTTCAGGGTCCAATGTCAGATCTGTTTATAACAGAGTACAAAAGAATATTGCACTGGAAAACGGGAAATATACGACTGAATTATTTCGTTGTGTTTGTAAAAAGTGTTTAAAGGCTGTCTAACTTGTTGTTACTATGCGGGTAAGAAGGGCAGAAAAATAGGTATTCATGTTTCTTGCAAATTCCACGCAAAAAATGAAAAAGAAGTAATGGAATATTCAGCTCTTCACTTCTTCATGATTTTGAATTCAGCTACTGATATCAAGTGCAAGAGTATAATTTGCAGAGTTTGGAAAGCCCAGTGCTCTGCCAGACCAAGATGTAGTAAACCTGTCCTTATGGCTGCAAAAGTCACAGTGAAGATACAGGGCAGGAAAAAAGTATTAAAACATGAGGGTCACAGGAACCTCTCTGATCTTGCTATCTACTATATGGCAAACCAACTGATATAAATTAAAGACAGCACTATCTTTTAATATAATCAGGATATATACCGATATAAGTATATTTATGTGTATATAAAAATATACATGTCTATATTGACTACATTAAAGAGTGGTCCTGCCTTTGATTTATATCAGCCACTTCACCCTTTATACACAGGATCTGGATACAAAGCTATCTTAAGAAACCCCACAGGTGTTGGAATTCAGAATGCTTATTTCATAGAAACATGTCCTGCTAATAACCTTCCTGTTTTGAAAATATTTTAATTTCTTGCAAAACCTTAGGAATACCTTTACATGGAAATGCTGTAAGCAAAAACGTATTGAAACTTGTAATGTTATTCATGTGTGCAGCAATGGAAGCAAGGTGGGAAGGGAAGAATCAAGGAATGGACATAGAGGTATTTTGTGTATTATACATGGACATATTTGTGCATTATGTTCATGTTTGTGTCAAGGAGTGCTTCTGGGAGCTGTAATCTCAAACCTCCATAATATACAGGAAGAAATCTGTGAATTGCTAGAGCAGTGAAGTGTGTGCAAATGTTAATATGTTTAATTCATACTAACTTGAACGATAGCTTTTGTAAAGACATAACTAGAAAAATGTCCGGACACACACTGAGGAAAAAGCAAAAGCACAGAAAAAAGGTTGACTGAAGTGCTGATGTATGTTTTTCTTTAGCTATGTATTGGCTTCTCCCCTGCCTTCTGAAATACTGTGTTTTGTCATCTCTGCTGACTGCCAAGATATATATAAGGGAAAGTGGGGAAAACATGGAAGTGGCTCAGTTGAACCTATCAATAAGCTGTTAGTGGCTTCAGCAGATGTAAGGATTATTCTTTTTCCCATTCATCTAGATCAAATAAAACTCTAATATATTTTCTAGTAATCATGAAGCATGCCTGGAAACTCACTGCATATCCAGACATCAGCAGATTTTTTTAACTTGCTAGAAACTTTTTTTTTTTTAGTTAAAATATCTTTGAGTTGCTGTTACCAAGGGTTACCTATGAGAGTTTATTTCAGTTCTTGTTTGTTTCTCTAGCTGTTCATTTTGCTTCATTTTAGCAAGCAAGTAGTAGTTGAAAGTGTTATGGTGGTGCAGTTGGGATAACATGAGCTTGCTTTTTTTTAACACTTAGCCTACATGACAGTTGTCTCTCAATCTGTTCACTCTTAATCACCTGCTTCATACAGAGAAACAGCAGAAAATTACATACTGCTTCGTACATGAGCATGCATGGGTGTGAAACCTACATTCTCACTTCCAGCATGCAGCCACTTTTTGTCTTTGAGCAAAAGCAACCTGTTGAACTTCTATGATTCTTTCTTCCGCTTAATTTATTTGCCTATTGGTCTCTGTAATTAAATGAGGATATGAATATGTGTATTGAGTTTTTCTGGTTGTTCAGACTTTTAATTTCAAAATAGCTAGGGATATATATTTCCCTCCCTCATATTTTTAAAATAGCCATTGAGAGTGTTTACACATGGATATATTTGCCTATATCTGTCAATGGGAATTGAATTGCAGAGCAGGTTGCTCACTGCAAAAGACAATACGTACAGTAAGGTGATAGGTTTATGGACCTTTTGCCTAGGCAATGGTTTCTTACACCATTACACTAGTGCTAGAAGGCTAGCAAATTTGAAATGTTTTGCTTGATCTTTTAATCAAACTGCTGTCCATTTTAGTGGAAATTAATACAATTGTTCTGTGAGCTGAAAACAATTTACAAGCCCACGAGCTGGTGAAACTATGAGTCAAATCTCAAACCACTTAAGGAGGAGATTGTTGCTTTTTCTTTTAAGCTTCATATGGCAAAGCTTTCACCTCCAGCTTGTCACTTAAATAGAAATAAATCCTTTCTGCTGCGCTAAAGTTTAAAGTTTCGGTGTTTCTGTATTGACACAATAGAGTTCACAGCAGTGTGAGCAGTTCTGGCTTAACAGAACATTTTAGAACTGGTCAGCAGTAAGTTGCTCTTGGCTCTGGTTCCTAAGAGGGATTTGCCTTGAAGGAAAAGGCAGTTCTGTTTCTGAAGCATTCAGATGAAACTGTTCCAGTTTAGACTGGAACTGTTCCAGTTTAGACTGTGCTTGAAGCTTGAAAATTAAAATGGCCAGCCTTCCTAAGTTTATAGGCCACATGTCAAAACTGCCCATTTCCATGGTCTAGTGGCACAGACATAACAGGTTGCTCAAAGCTGTTTTTAGCTTCAACTCTGGGGCCACCTCACAAGAGGGAGACAACAATTGCTTTCTCCTTTTCATAGTGGGCCTTCCTTTTGCGTATCCTTCTGCATTCCAGGTGTCAGAGATGGATGTGTTGTTGCCAGTCCCAGGAGCCTGGTTTTCTTGCCTCTGAGGCCGTTTGCCCAGCTGGGATTGCCCTTTGGTTCTGTTAAGTAGCACTTGCCCTTCTTCACATCTTTTCTGGTGTTCTGGAGGAGGGAGAGTAAAATGGGGAAATTAGTGATGATATTGACTGAAGTTACCCATTGCTTAAGTATTGATGTTACTGGAAGCTAATGTGGAAAAAATAAATAAAACCCACTCTAGTAGAGGTCTAGGTGTTTTTTTCTTTATTTTGTTGTTTTTTATAAAGGGTTATATTAGGACTCTTTTTTTGACCTGCTTTTGCAAGCATTCTGGTCTGTAACTCAATTTACAACTTTCTTATCAAGCTATATATAACCATACCCTGGTCTGTGTAGGAAAGCATTAGCATGAAGTTCAAGGAGTAGGTGAGTTGTTGCAGCTGTGCTGGGAATTGCACACTCATGTGCTGTGCTGATGATCTACAGTATGAGTCCTGTGTGACAGCATGGAGTTGCGATATTCTCTCCCTGATGCTGAAGGAGAGAATATGAGTTGTTCAGTGTCGCTATAGAGACAGGAATGGAGAGATGTGGCAACACACAAATCCAGCAAAAGAATGAACTATTTATTAATTTTACAATCATTTTTATATAGTCTAGTTCCATAAAGCGCTTGGACAGTGTTCACACTCCTCCTAGGGGGATTGGTTTAGGTTCTATCACATCCACAGTAAAACATTTTCTCAGTGTACCATAAACAGAAGTTAGCAAAACACCAGATGTGAATATTGTTTACATAAACTATCTTACTGTTTTCATATCCTGCGTGAGAAAGGAAAGGTTCTCAAAGAATTAATGCAAGAAGCTGGAAAATCCATCTGTTAGCAGCATTTCGGTATCCACAGTTCAGTACATCCAGATACCCTTATTGCATCTTCCTTCTGAAAGCTGCCACTAAAAAACATGGACAGCTTGGGACAGCAGTGCTTGTAAGGCTGTGGTCCATAGATGCTGAAAGTGGCCCTGTGTAACTTCTCAGCTCATGAGCAGGAGGCTTTGATCAATGTAAAAGACTGAAATACTCATGGAAACAAATTAATGAAGTGAAATGGCCTGAACTTTGGCCCTCTTTATTCTTTATGCAGTGCATTATTTTTTGGTATAAAGGATACTTTGTTGGTGTCCAGGGTAAGAGAGGAGATGACCAAGTGGGTAGAGTGATTGCCCCATCATGAGCTATCTTTAAGTCAGTCATTTATGATCATCGAGCTTTCTTGTTCACTTTGATAAAGTTACTGCTAAGCTTTTTTTGTTGTTTGTGCCTGTCATGGGAAAAGTGGAAATGAAAATATAGTTTAGATTTCCCTATTTTCTGGATGGATGCTGGTTACTTTTTCCTCTGGTGTTGGTTATTTTAAGTATCTGAATCTGTTTTTGGTGCTGAAAGTCAGCTAGTGACAGAATTAAATCCTGAGAAGCCAAATAAATATTCTGTAAAATCTAGTAGCCCTTAGACCTTTAAACAGAGAATGACTGATGTCTCCTTACTAGTTTTTCACTTGTCTGTTCTGCCTTTGGTATTATTAAAAGCAGCTTACCTGAACACCTGCATATCAGCTAATCATTCACAGAGTACCTCATCTGATCATGCCTAGAGACAAAGCCACCCTGGTTCTTGCTGCCGTGGTAGAGATGAAAAGAGTAATAGGTAGTAAATGCACTCTTAAGAGCTAATGGACATTGTTTGATCTTGGAAGAAAGTATTCTTTTAATTAAGATAAATTGATTGGATTTTTAGAAGCCAGTTTAAATAAAATTGCTCTTTTGTCTCAGGAATGGGAAAATTAATGGAGTAAACAGCCTTTGTGTCTTCTTTTGCCAAAGAATAGAGCTGGTTTTTATGTGAAAAAAGCAGAGTCAAATTCAAGCATTAGGAAAGTGAGATGCTACAATACATGCTCAATCTTCTTTGTGTTGTTTTCTCTTGTGATAAAAGGGGCCAGATCATAGGAAAATTTGAATAAGCGCTAAGGGAGAAGGATTGGCCATGCAAATTAGCTACTATATTATTCTAAAATTATTTGAGCAGTGTGGACTGTAGACAATTTGTTCTTCACCTAAAACAGCCTCATGACCTATAATGACTAGGATTTCAATATTATAATCTGGATTTACTTAACAAGATAATTAAATATTTAAAGTCAGTTCATTTAGAGGATAGAATGGATTATCTCTCAACATTTGCAGATTTCTGCCCTTCTATTTGTATGCATGGCTGAAAGTTCTCAAATTTTTTGTTACAGCTCTCTTTCAAATTTCATACCTTAGCTTTTGCCGTAACAATTAGGACTGTGAAGAGCTTTTTGTTGTCCTAGAACTGAGGGAAAAGAAATTATGAAATGCTGAATAAGATGAAATGGGTTTAGTACTCATTGCACTGTAGAAAAGCACTCATAAAAGTTAATTAAGCCCAGGAAACAGACAGCAAGATAATTAAGATTAGGCCTAATTTTACACGGCAGGAATTCTGTGATGTTTTCCAAGGGACATCATGTAGAGAAACTCCAGGCTTTCAGTCAGATTCTCAAAAGATCATTACAGATGATGTTAAACAGCAAGACAGACTAATGTGGTGAGGCATATGTTTTCTTTTACATTGCTTTAAAAGTAAAATTCTGCCATAAACATAAACAAGGACTAAATACACAGTTTACTATTACTGGCAGTGAGGTATCTAAGTGAATCTGATGCTGGAAACCAATAATTATTAACAAAAAAGTCCTGGATTCATTTTTTGCTTCCTCTACCAGACTAAAGTCTGCCATGCTGTACTGCAGTTTATTATGTTCTAGAAAACTATGAGAAGGGTCTTTTGTTTGAATCAGGCATACAGTGATCACTTTCCTCCCATTGTGCACCTTAGACATAATCTGTAGCATTGCATGGCAGTGTAGCTTGCTATTACTGTTAGATAAAGAAAATCCATACAAAACCTAATTACCGTCTTAGCCACTTCAAATTTTTATTACTAGGTACACTAGAAATCTTAGAAATGAAAATGAGGAATAAATTACATGGAACTATGGATTCCGTTTTTTTTTTTTTTTTTTTTTTAAATGATTCTACTAATTAAGGGTGGAGCATATTAGTCTCATTTCTTATTAAGCTCAAATCAGTTGTTTAGACACCAGCGCTGTATTCTGCATGCCTGGGCTCATGCACCAGAACTGTCAAGACTTTCTGTATTCTGGGTAATCAATCTCTGGAAATATTTTACAGTTTCTTTAATATTTTCCATCCAGTAACATTTGATTATATGGATTCTGTGTTTTCTTGTGTAATCAAAGGCCTTGGGTTTTGGTATTTTTTTTGTATTTATTTGCCCTTTCTACAGAAAGAAGTAAGCTGATAGAAACTGGGGATTATTTGCTAATTTTTAAGAAAAATACCAAGATTATCTAAAGCTTTATATGCTAAAAAAATATTTTCCCCCATATCTGCTCAGAGAGTAACAACAGAAGTGCAAATAAACATATGTAAAAATTCTTTTTAAAAATAAGCTGGAATACATAAGAGGTTTAAGAAATTGTAAGGTGGTGATGAAAAATGAGTAGGTTTAATATCTGGTGCATGCATATCAAACAGACAACAAAAACTGAACAAGTCTCAGGCAGATGAAATCCTTCCTGTGATGCCAGGATTGTGTCATGGATGTAGATTATGATTAAATAATCTAACACATCTGCATGTGCTTCTCACGTCTCAAATATGGCAGTTTCCTTATACTACTTTGACTGACAGCTTATGTTCCTGGATTCATGGTTACATGTAACCTTTACCTGTTATCTTAAAAATATTTTTAGTTGTCAATCTTTGGGGAAAACCTTGAAAACATGACTGAAATGATTTCTTGAAGGAAACAAATGTTTTTTTGGCCAAGGGCATCCGCCTGGCCTTTCCGTAAAGTGGACTTATAATAAAGATGGGGACAGACTTTTTAATAGGGCCTGTAGCAATAGTACAAGGGGTAATGGTTTTAAAGTAAAAGAGTTTAAGTTCAGATTATATGTAAGGAAAACATTTTTACGAAGAGACAAAGCATTTCTTAAAGAACCCAAGCCTTAATTAATTTTAACTTGTAAAATAAAAAGCTCTACCAGCAAGCTCTCTAAAATTAATTTGGTGTTTCAGAAGTCAGGGCCATCATTGTTATAGAATTAACGATATACTTCAGATAAAACAAAATAAGTATTAAATAATAAGTATTTTAAGTATTAAAAAAGGAACTGAAACTCCTGCTGGATGAGCTTCTCCACAAAACAAAGTCTTCATATGCTGACATCTGTGCATAGAACAAGATAAGCCTCTGTGCTTACCCAGTGCTTTGAAATCCTGCTGAAAGCATTGGATCTTTTGTTTCACTAATTTCCGCCATATTTCAAGTTTACTTTTTTTGGCATCCCTCCTTGCCTTGGACTGGTTATAAGTAGACTGGTTTGGAAGGCGCAGTGTGATTCTTTGTAGCAGCTGTGTTGAAAGCCAAAACACATTTGCCTTCAAAAGAGGAGCTGGATTTGATGATCCTTATGAGTCCGTTCAGCTAGGGTTCTGTGATTCTCTGACTCTGTGATTCAGGAGCAGTGCTCCTAAGGCAAATATACTCAGTGCTGAAGTGCAAAATGAGTGTACAAACCTAGCTGAACAGTTCTGGTCTTCATATATATCCTTCAAATGCTATTTTAAGGTCCTTTGTACAAGTATACTAAATGCCCTTGTTGTCAGGTTGCTGATAATTGTAATATCTCTTTTCTTCTCTTTACACAACAGCATACAACTATATGCAGCTACTGTACCTTGCTTACATTTATTGTATTTTCTCATTATAGTAAAATTTGTGTTGTCATCACCATCCTCATTCTTTTAAACTCAGCAATTAACTTCACCTCTCTATTTGGCAACTAACTTTTTACCTTTTCTCCTCTGAGTTGGAAAGCTTCTCCTTTTATCTTAGCATTGAATGAAGTGTTGGTGTTTGTGGGTGATTTGAAGATTTGAAGTTGGACATTTTTTTCAATAGCTTTTTTTCTTTACTCTTGGTGTATTTTTAGTGGTTCTGTTTTTTTGGGGTTTTTTTCGGATATGTAGTGTTTTTGAGGATGTTTTAATTGTTGCTGGCTACTTACTACTGTAGATGCTTTTTCTGGGTTGCTGATTCTTGGTATATTTCATGGATGCATATGTGCATAATGAGTGGATATATTTATGGTTTTGGAAAAATATGTACTCATTCACTTAACCCAAAACCTAAACAAATCAAACCGCACGAAGTTTTCTCTTTCACATATGCAGTTCTTTTCTAGAACATAATTTATCTTCAGAAAATGTTTTTTTCCATCACAAGATCCCTGGAAGGTTGTGTGTCACCATTTCAGTGCACACTGTACTGCAGAATCACAGAATGGGTCAGGTTGTAAGAGAACAAACACAGTGGGTCATGTGGTCCAAGCTCCTCCTCAAGCAGGGCCACCCCAGAGCACGTGACACAAGATTGTGTCCAGAGGGTTCCTGTATTTCTCTGGTGAGAGTCCACAACCTCTCTGGGCAGTGTGTCTGACTCTGATTTTGTGTCCTGCTGCACATATCCAGGCTTGTGTCTTGGCACTGATTGTTTTATTGAGGCTTTGTAAATCAGACTTCCTGTGTAGTTATTTCTTTCAAGGCTTGCTTGACGTATTTATTTGCTTCATGCAGCTGTTAAAAGGTTAAAATTCTAGCTGCTGACTCAAAAGCTTTGGCTTTTGGCTGGATGTGGTGCTGTGATAGAGTGATATGACTGAATTCCTGGCTATGGGGCATAAACATGCTGCTAGCAAACAGCCATCTGTTGTCAAAAACACATGGTTTCTAAAGTGTTGCAAACACTTGCCTTGGGTTTATGCAGAACATCTGCAGGTCACCGTCTTCCTCAAAATCTGAATGAAGCCTCTGTTGTGGTGTCTGGAGTGCTTTTGCTGTGGTGGGGATAAAGGTGGTCATGATCAACCTTGCTCTCTGGCAGAGGCTGTTACCCTCACAGCAGAAAAAATACAGGGAACATATATGCTCATCTCAGTTTTGTCTTTGCCTCTAAGGCAGCGGCATATGGTTAATATAATCTGTTTGTGGCAAAGGCTGGGACCATATCACCTGGTGTTGCCCTGCTCCTGCCCCAACACTGAGTCAATATGAATCAGTTTCTGAATGCTCTGGGTGCCCACACTCTTTCAAATCACACTGAAATCAGATCAGCAGTATTTTATCATAGCATGCTGGGAAGATCCCTACTGGCTTCATATTTTGACTTAATAGGTTGCGAGTTAAAACATGGGATTGTGTGTTTAATGGCTGAGAAGCAGATTTGTATTTCTGTTTTACTCATTTGCTGTGCTATTCTGGCGTGCGATGCCTTAACAAGTCTGTCAGTCAATGAAGTACTCCCTTTCCCTCGCCCCAAAACTGGGAATGCTCTCAATTTCCAAGAAATATTTGGCTTTTGCTGCTTTCACTCTGTTTCCTGGAATGTGTCACAGCTGTGTGCTGAATAGCTTTGGTCATGTTTGGCAAATGTCTGTAGTAGGCTTGACTTGAAAGTGAAATCCAGCCAGAGCTGGTTGTCTATCTCTAATCAGCTTAAAATAATTTCACAAAGGATTCTGGATCTCAAGGACTTCAATGATTTAATGTACAGTGACAGTTTTTGCACTTGATGATCTTGGAGAGTTCAGAACATTCAGTAGCTGATCCTTCTTAGAATATTAGGTGCAAATAGTCTTAGAATATTAGTTTGTGTTTAATCTTTTTTTTTGTTTGTTTGTTTTGCTTTGTTTTTGTTCTCTCTGAAGCCATGGAACTAGTTCAGTTCATTTGCTTTATCTCTGTTTTCTGTTTTCCCAGGTGGTGCAGATTCTCTTGGCCTGCTGCAGAACTGTTTTAGTTCCAAAATGATAGTTTTAGGTAAAAAGCGTAGTGTTCATCTCTGGCACTGCTTCCTGTGCAAACCTTGGGAAGTGAGAACACTAAATTTTCAGACCATTACTAGAGCATTTCTTTGGAGCACTCTTTTGTGACTAGCATCTGTCTTAAATGTGTGTTTTTAACTGTTCAAACGCTGACTAATCTGTCCATGACTCTCATTCCCCTTTTTTTGAATATTTCTTTGGCACAAATAACTTAACAGAAATTACCCATAATTCCTTGTTTTTCTGTTTGGTCTTTCCATTACACTCATATCACAAAAGGAATCAGTGATCTGGATGCTGTATTACTTAGTGTTTTTGTCTGGTTTCCTGTACCTATGGGCAGGAGGCTCTGGTCCTGTAAATCTGTCATAATAAATCTGTACTACCTTTGCAGAGATCCCCGTGGATACTATGGGCCCTGGCAGAATGTCCTTAGCGCTGCTGGCTTTGCCTGAATGTCTGTTTATGTATTATATGGTTTATGTCCTTGTCCTGCCTAAAATTTTAGCATTTCTTTTCCTCACCAGAATTTTGCATAGGATTTGCACTATCCTAATGCTGCATATGTGAGACTGAATAATATTATCTTTTCTTCCCTCTTCCATAGCTCTTTTTTTTAGCTTCATGGTTTTACTCGTGCCCCACTGACTGCTTGGCATTCAGCTGACTGTTTGCATACTGATGCCTTGTCTTTGCATCTGGTATTAGTCTGAGTTCTAGAAACCATTTCTTTGTGCTAATTTGCATTGCATTACAGTCATAAAGTGCAAAAACTTTTCTCTCAGATGCTGTTCTGCTTTCAGAGTGTGTGATGTTTTTCCTTTACTGCGAGCTTTAGCACACTGACACAGCTACCATGTGGCCCAGCAGGCAGGGCATTTTTCATTTTCTTTACACCAGCTGAAGACATTAATTTTGTTTATCTCCCTAGTTTTGCATTTATGCATTTCTTTTTACATAGCTTCTACTTTATTTTTTTACTTTCTCTCTATGATTAATGCATATCCTCTGCTTATGTGTTTCATGCTATAAAGAAATACCTTTCACCTTGTTTTGGAATAAAAAGTGTTCTTGGTAATCTAATAGTCTGTGTATTTCTCCCATGTCTGAGGCAGATATTGTAGTTATGAATATATTTTAGTTTGCTTTCACTTCTTTTCCCCAGTTCAATGGAATTTTGTCATTGTTTTAATCTGCAGTATTTCAAACTGTTTAATCCATAGGCTCTTTACGTTTGTTTTCTTGGTGAAAAGACTCTGCAGCCCAGCAATGTTCTCCTCTTGCTTCTTGTCTCAATACTTTCCTGGTTTTAAAAATATGCAGGGTCATTTCTAATTTGTGAAATCTTGCTCCACCTTCAAACTGAAATGAAAACCTATCAAAGATACTGTAACAATTGACACTTCATTACTTTTCTCTCTCTCTCTTTTTTTTTTTTTAATGTAAAATCTTTACTTAATGCCTTCTATTGCAAAACTCTTTATTTTAACACATGGAACTTATGCTACCAGAAAATTTCAGTACTGTTTTTTTTCCCTTTCCTATCACAGGCACTAAAATTATTCTTAGGATTTTGTGAGTCAAGCTAGAGACCTCAGACGTCGCTAACTTCCTCCAGATTGGATACATTTCTGGTTTACTTGCATGTCTAGCAAAGAAACAGTACAACTTAATGATGCTCTTGGGGGCTATTTTTAGGTAGAAAAACAAGTGTTATGGAGAAAGAAGCTGATACAGGTTTCAACTTCTGTAATAAATTCCTGAAATGATAAGACTGTTCCAGTAAGAGTATGCACCTCCCTGAGAATTTATTTGCATGCATTTATATTTAAAAATCAGTTTACTTGAAAGCTCTCTAATGTATAATTAAAATAAAGATCAGGAAGAAGTGTAAATTCCATCAGTGTCAACATCCTTTTGTCTGGAGTTCAATAAACATTTTATAGTGTGTTACATTATATCATCAACTAATTGGTTGATTTCCAGCCTGGAGTTAAAAGTTGGAAGGAGCGCCGCTACTATCAAGGTTATTTCCTCTTCTGTGGTTGTATTTTTCAATCTTGAAGCAAAAATATGGAAATGTAAGTAATTGTTTTTATGAGTGGAGATGTACCAAACCACGTAATTTCCTCTAGGTCATTGACAAAATGTGGCTCCTCCTTGTGGCCCACTTATGATGCATGATCATAACTCTGGTTAGTTAAACTTGTAATTTTTCTGTTATTTTTCTTATGGATGCCTAGCATTAGTGTTAGTAAAATGATGACTGCAATGAGTGTGGGATTTTTTTAAGAAAAAAAAGAGTGCTATGTTGATATATATCACAGAAAACATTTAAGATCATGAGTCTCAGTAACAAGTTATTCTGCTTCTGAGCTATATAAAATCACACTACCATCATGAAGTTTCCATATTTAAATATTGTCAGTGTGACTTTTCTTTTAAATAAATCTGTCTCTGCTGCATCTCTTTAGCTTTTTGCAGTTATTTCCACTACGTGAAAATGTAACCAGGAGTGTGTTTTCTCTGAGATGTTGTCTTTTATGCAAATGACACCAGAAATTTCAGGCTGAGGCATGAATGTCTGCTGATTTATCTCCCACTGTGATGATTTATTAAATTGCAAAATGAAATGTGTAATTGCAAATGAAAGTGACTCCATTAGAATAATAACTAAAATCTAAAATCTATATTCTCATTAGAGCTGGACAATTTCTTCTCCTGAAGTCTAATAAAACAAATCCACATTTGCTTCCTTGCTGGCTGGCACTTTGCATATGAAGGAAGGGTAATATTTGCTCTACATATATGTGTGTGTATTTTACCACCCCACATGTACATAAAGGCAGTTGTATGTGTTAATAATTTAGATTAGATGTGGATCCTGGAAACAGTTGTGCTTATACTCAACGTGGCATCCATACCTGAACGAAACAGGGTTATATGTGTTTATGCTTGGAGAATTTGTGCCTAAATGTTTTGTGTAACTCAGTTCTAGTTGAGCAGAACTCAGCTGTGTGTAAAAAAAAGCATAGTGTGATTTCAGAGTGATGTGTCTGACATGCTCTGAAAGTACCATGAGTTTCTGGAAAAACTGGTAGAAATAAAACCTTTTCTTTTTTCCCAGAAATAGCTATCTCAGTGTATTTTTTTTTTTTTTTTAAATAAAGACCTTTCTGACATTCGCCTTCTGGCTGGACTTGGTAGAATGCTCAGGATCTTCATGTTATGTGACTCTGTTTTTATGAAGAGTGATACTTGACTGCAGGATCCCAGGTGTCCAGATTATAAAGATGAAGGCAACCCAATTTTGCCAGCTGAGGCTGCCAAGACTGAAGTGGCCAGCAGTGCTTTGATGGTTACAGATTTGGATACAGTGAAGGTTCCTCTCGTTGAAGCTCATTCCAGGTGCCTTGAGATCAGAGCTCTTGGTACTTAAATCTCTGTGCTTTGCACTAAAAACTCTTGACTACTGGTGTCTGAATGTTTTCACATGGTAAATATGACACTAAAACATTTAGAACTTTTTTTTTTTCTGGGGAGGACAAGAAAGAGTGCAACAACCTGGGTTTTCATTCCATTCTTTATAAGAACACACCTCAGTTTCCTGTGTAACAGAAACCAGGCTGTGACTAACTTTGGTAAGAGCAATCCAAGCTTTCTCAGATGCATTTTTCTTATAACTAAGTCCAAAAGGTGGAACATAGGCAGTTGTAGTTTGACAAAGCCGTGGTTCTTATTTAATAAATATATTGATTGTTGTAGTGGAAATTGTTTTTCCTTTGGGTGAGTTATGTACTATACTTCCACATTGGTGCCACAGTAATCAGGTATTTTCAGAAGGGCTTTGCAGCCAGTAGGACAAAATTAAATGCTAGGAGCTGCTGGATACGGAACTCTGGAAATCTATTATAGAAAGAGAACATGAATATCATTCATATTTGCCTCCTACAAACCCCCTAGATACCACAGAAGGGAATGATCTTATGCCCTCTTCATGTATTTGTGGTTTGGTCTTATTTTTTGCACTGATGTCAAAATCTACCATGATCATTTGCATTTATGTGTAAAAAAGTTGTCCTAATCACCAACAGTAATATCTTTGCATGAGACATATTTTTGTCACACTAACACATACCGCACATGAGTGCACAAGCCCAGTGATGTGCTTTTTGTTATTATCTGGGCAAAATTAGAGATATGACTAGGTAATGTGACAATGTATTAAAAATCTGTCTGTAAGATCAAGTATTACATCCTTTAAAAAAACCAAAACCAGATAATTTAATAACCCTGTGCCAGAAGGAGAGGGACTCAAATGGCCAGATGAATCTGGCAGGTAAACAAATGGTTAGAGCAATGATGCCAGAGTCGGGGTTTTGGTTACTCAGACCATGGGACTTGCTTTGCCAAGCCTGGTTTACTGGGGGCTGATGGGGTCCATTTAACAAAGAAGGGAAAACTTATCTTTGGTCGACAGCTTGCCAGACTAGTGAAGGGGGCTTTGAACTAGAATTGTTAGGGGAGGGCACCTATCCATCCGAACCCTGCCAGTCAGATGCTAACACCTGTAAGGTATGCCCAGAAAAGCGCAAAGGCATTCCAGATACTCCAGCCAGTGAGCTGGCTTTATCCAGAGCCTGGGGCCCGGCTCAGACCCCTCTACACAAACACACACGGTATGGGGAACAAACAGGAAGAACTAGAGATGTGCGCCTGTCGTCTCATCATTGGCGTCATGGAGACGTGGTAGGATGGCTCCTATGACTAGAGCATTGGAATGGAAGGTTCTAGGCTTTTTAGGAAAGACACACTAGGGAGAGGAAAGGATGTAGCCCCCATATCAATTACCAGTTGGAGAGTATGGAGCTCTGCCTGGGGAAGGATGAGGGGCCAGCTGAGAGCTTGTGGGTCAAGAGTAAGGAGAGGGTGAGGACAGGGATTATTATAGTGTGGATCTGCTGCAGACCACCTAATTAGGAGGATGGCGTGGATGAAGTGCTCTACAGGCAGACAGGAGCGGCTTCCTACTTGCAAGCCCTGATCCTCATGGAGGATTTCAACCACCTGGATGTCTGTTGGAGGGACAACACAGCTGGGCACAAGCAATCGCGAAGGTTCCTCAGATGTGTCAATGACAACTTCCTTAGACAAGTGATTGAGGAGCCAGCAAGGAGAGGTGACATGCTGGACCTTGTGCTCACCAACACGGAGGAGCTGGTGGGGAATGTAGTGTTCTAAGGTAGACTTGACTGCAGTGACCACAAGATGGTGGAATTTGAGATACTCAGAGTAATGAGGAGGGCACAGAGCAAGCTCACTGCCCTGGACTTCAGGGGAGCAGATTCTGGTCTCTTCAAGGACCTGCTTGGTAGAGTCCCATGAGATAAAGCCCTGGAGGGCAGAGGGACCCAATAATGCTGGCTGAATTTCAAGGATCACCTCCTCTGAGCTCAGGATTTATAACGCCAAACAAGGAGGAAATCTGGAAAAAGCGCCAAGAGGCCTCCAGGGACAGAAAAGGAGCTGCCGAGCAAACAGAGCAAAACCAAGAAGCTTTCAGGAAGTGGAAACAAGGACAGGAGGAATACAGGAAAATTGTACGGGAAACCAGGGTTAAAAGTTAACTAAGTTGGCAGTGGTAGGACAAGGAATAAAAGGTATAAATTGAAAGAGGGTAAATTTAGGCTGGGTATTAGGACGAAATTTTTTACTGTAAGTGTAGTGATGCACTGGAACAGGTTGCCTAGGGAAATTGTGGATGCCCTATCCCTGGAAGTGTTCAAAGCCAGGTTGGATAAAGCTTTGAGCAACCTGATCTAGTGGGATGTGTCCCTGCCCTTGGCAGGGGGATTGAAATGATATGATCTTTAAGGTCATTTTGTGATTAACATTGTGTGATTCTATGATTTTGATCGTGATTTCATATGTTTACCGAGATTCTATGCACCTCAGAAGTCATTACAACTTCCAGTGAAGAGTCCTTTAGCAATCGAGTATCAGTTGCAGACATTTATTGCAGGTTGAAGAACAAATTCAACAGAAAGGTGGGATATTAAGAGACATCTGGATGCATATGAATATTATAGGTATGATTTCATGCATATTTTTAAACTGAAGTATTATGCCTTCCAATAATAAGAAGTCTAGGAAGATCTTAGAAGAAATGCAGGCAGAAAGATAATCTTTGTGTCCTGATGAATCACTGCTGATTTAGCATGGATACATAAGCAGATACTAAATATAACCAGGTTTTATGCAAATCAAAGCCCTGGTGCAGCACTCCAATGACAATTGAAAAGAACTCATTCTCCTCCAAATAACAATTCCAAATGCAGGTCTCTTATCAAACCAGCTGAGGTTAACATTGTACACAGAAAAGCTGTCAAACAAGAACACTGCATTACACTTCCAGCCACCATGTTACTTTTGTGTACTATTACCTTTGCTAAAAAGAAGTCACTGTGATTTATATAATTTCATTTGAATGAATAAAGCATTTGCGTTGGCAAGTAATAGACACGAAAAGATAAATACAGGTCACTTGTGAGTATACTGAGCATGGTATGCTGTTGAGGAATCATAAAATTGACAGGAAGTATTAATTATGCCTTGCTACTAAGAGTCTGTAAATAAAATTGCCTTGAGCTGATTCTTTGTTATGACATCAGTATTGCAGTAAAAGAGCTGTAGAACTTACGTGAAAAGAAAGTCAGAGTGTATCATGTGTGGAATATTTTGGGGAGTGCATCACCTTGATTTGAAATTTTTTGGCAATTATAAATAGGAATTTGCCTTGAATGAAAGAATGAAAAATGGTCAGTGTCCTTTTGGCAAAGAGTAACCTATTTTCCTAATGGTTTTTAAACATATTCTTTTACTAGGAGATGTTATTTTGGCAGTGAAATTCATTAATTGATGAAATAAAAGGAAAGTAAATATTTGGTGTCTAAAATCCAATTATCAGAAGAGAAGTAACACCTGAACAAATTCACCCAAGTAATAAATACACTAAGTCTAAATCTCCTAGGTGTTTTACAGTAAATAATAATTCAAATGTAGTCACTATGGATATGCCTGCACCGCTCCAGCTTTAGTAACGACAAAATGTCATCTGTTTTTAACAGTAAGGTGCATTAAAGGAAAAGAACTGTTAGAAAATATATCCTGGATGACATTCATGGCACCAATGAACTGCATTAAGGGAGTGCAGTAATTAAAAATTCACTTCAGAGGAGCTTATTATTCCTTAATTCACAGTTACTCCATCTATCAAGGGTCTCCTGCACCCAGGCATTATGAAAACATGATGCCTCCATTACTTGCTAAATTTCTGACTTAAATCTTCAAAGGCGATGTAAAACTTTCCCAAACCATGCGAATAAAAATAATGAAAAAGAAAGACTTAGGAAGCATTTAGAATTAAAATAATTAGGCCACAGTGGATACTTTCAAAATTTTAACATCTATGCCCGTATAAAAGAAAATTCCTCATTAACTTGTGTGCCAGGGTTTACAAATCTAATATTTAGTTTATCAGCCATTTCTAAAATGTTGTTAGTAGTACTGTGAGGTAAGTTAACTGTGTTAAGCAAATGTGCATACAGTAACACTTGTAATTCTGGAATTGTGTGAACTAGAAGAAGTATATATATAAGTTTAAGTACTTCCTGGCGGGTGGATATTACGGGGGGGGGGGGTGTTTTTTTTTTTGTTTG
>VZTE01006152.1:0-51603 GCA_013397775.1 Eulacestoma nigropectus | reverse complement strand
TTGTTTGTTTGTTTTTGTGGTTTTTTTTGATTACTTTTTTTTCCCCCTTTTCTTTTGAATGGTAAGCTTCCAGCATGGAAAGTATCCCATGCCAGGGAACTGGGTGTTGGACCGGTATTTTCATAAACCCATCTAATTTCATCACATTTTGTGACTAGAAACAGTCAACTTATGAACTATCACTCTATATGCTTTTTAAAAGTGTATTACCTTCTGCTTGCATTGCATTGAACATGGTAAGGAGGAAGGCTGCATGTAAAAGATTGCACAGGAACCTTATGGTACTGAATCACTGGGCAGTAAAAAGGCAAGTGGTCATGGCCTTTCATAGCTGATCCAGAAGGCCTGATCTCCTCCTCTCCCCAGTCAAAAAAAAAGGAAATGGAGAAGATGATTGTCTTAAATAAGTGTAGTGGATACTATTACATGAAGATGTTCAGGCTTCAGTCTGTGGGAAGAAATGGTTCTCCCAAAGTTTTACTCATTTAGAGATCCCAGAATAATGAAAGTTCTTAAGCCTAAGGAGTTTTTTAGTCTCCTTTTGAATAGGCTAAATTGTGTTTATGGCTATGAAATATCTGGTCTCAAGAAACCTCATGGTCTCTGTTTTAGTATTATTTGCTTTCTGTTGAAAGGCAGAATTGAGTATAAGTCAAGGCAGCTGATGTACCTTGCTAGCAGTGAAAGATGCCTGTGAAAAAGGAAGGATTTGAACCTAGATCTGCAGTGATCTTAGGGATCTAAGTTATTAGGCAGGGAAAAAGCTTTGCTTTAATAATTATTTTAAATTGAATGGATTAATGGGGGTTTAATGAATTTAATGTATTAACCATTATTCCAATGCTATTAATCTGTTAATAACCCCACATTTCTTGGAGTCATCTGTCATATACTATGATCTCATATCTTAGTTGCATAGGGGATGCCTTAAGAATCTCACTTGACAAGGCAGCAGCAGCGTAGGAACCTGTTATTAGGAGATTCAAGTGCAATGACCTAAATCTGCTTTTTGTTTGTTTTGCCGCTCTGTATTTTTGTAGTGCTAGCTTGACAAAAAATTAATATTACAACTTCTTTTTTCTCTCACTGAAATCATCCCAGAAAAGCAACCCCTGAGGCTCAGATCAGGATGCAGCTCACTTATCTAAGAGAGGAAAGCCCTACATGTGCAGTGGTTAAAACAAGCTGGCCAGTGGCACAGTCCTGCCTTAATATCATTACTCTTTGTTTTCATTCTTCTTCTCAAGGTTTGCAAACATATCAGAAAAGGCATGTGGTAGTGAAATATTAGGATTTTCCTCATGGTTATCTGAGTGACTGTTTAACACAAAGTGTAACACAACGTGGTGACAGGAGCCTTTTACTTGCTACAAGAAATGAAGCAGCTGCAAGGAATAACTACGCTTACATGGAAATGTCTACATTTGAATAGGCCTTAAAATGCATCTTTCACACTAATTCAGATTACTATTTTGCCTATGACTCTTGCAGTTCTAGTTCACTATTGTTTTATTAAAGGTGTACTGAAGGTCAACTGCCACTAACTGTACTGTTGAATATTGATTTAACAATTTGAATTAATGTAATTTTCTGTTGTTTTCCCTACTAAATGTACAGCAGAACTTCAGTGGCCCAGTCAATAAGATCAATAGCACTCACATGGAGTTCAGGCTAAGGCTGTCTCTGGTTTTTTTTCCCCTTCTCCTTGCTCTCTTCTCACAGGGTCAGACAGGTTTTAGTAAATGCAAAATCTATGTTCCTGCTAATAGGCTGTGGGACTTCTCTAGCTGGATGCATTCTGTGCACACCAATTGCTCTGAAGCAAGATATTTCATGCCGCATACTGATTTTTTTTTTAAATCACGCTACTATTTCTTCTTTAACAAGAGAAAAAAAAAACAATAAATGCATTTTTTGTGCTTTCTTCTAAGGTTTCCTGCAAGGCCTTATTAAAGACTATTTATACAAGTAAAATTACATACTTGGTAATTTTTAAATGGCAAGTCATTACTCAATAGCCCTTGCTAATCACTATGTCAGAGCTACGAGGCCAATATCTAAAGAGATAAATATGACTAAGTTAAGCATGTGTTTAAACATTTGGTTAAATGTTCAGAATTAGTGTACGAGCAACCTGGAAAGCTATGCCTTAGTGAAAGTGAAAATATCTGGGCAGTTAAATGTTAAACACTTGGACAAAATAACACTTAAAATACAACGCGCCTTTGTGTTGCATGGCAAAGTATGTGTGATTGTTCCTATTCCGTGGAGGTACTACCTGTCACAGGGGGAAGTCACAACTGGTATTCAGATGGTAAAACGATGGTAAGTTTAGAATTGAGTATGTGTGCCCTGAGTCAGCTTCTCTTTGAATAGTTTTCCTGAAATGTTAGTAGTCTTATTTTCTTGATGTCTGTCTCTTTTGAGCCAGGAATATACGTGTGTGTACTAGTGGACGAAATGTATCTGTGAAAAAGAAAGACACGTGAGAGCTAATGTCCTTTGACTAATTTTGAGAATAGAAGAGGATATGTATTAAATATGAAGCAGATGTTTGTGCTTCAATTTAACAGAAGAATGGCAGTAGCTGCAATAATTGAAAAAAGGAAAAAAAAAATCTTGGCAAAAAAACACTGCCTCTGCTTTCCTTCCTTAATCCACAGTGAGATCAAGATTGACATTGTGATAATCTTGTGCTGCCAGACTTTTCCTTGCATTCTTTTCCACATGCAGTGTTCTTCACACTTGTTCACTCACATATAAAGGAGTTGTTACAGTATGCCCTGCTTCTCCTTGAACCATCAGTGACTGGGTATGATAAAGATAAGGTTACAGAAAGCCAGCAGGATTGATGCAGCTGCTGAAGCCATGTGCTTTACATGCACAACAAGAAAAGCAGTACACTCCCTGACCCCTGCACTGTAAAGCTTAGAGAATGTAATTAGAGAACAATAGTTTAACCTGGGAAGGTACTAAATTAACCCAGATAAGCATGATAAACAGAATCAAGTTTTTTATTCTAGGTTCAGATAACAGAATGAAGTGTATGGATCAAAGGTAAAAGCTGCATGTCTTTCTTCACTGGCTGACCATCACTGGGGATGTATTTTGAGAATTTGACTGTTCATGGCTTTCCTTGTATATTTCCATGTGGTTCTGCTTTCTGAAAACAGATGACATGAAGTAAGATGGAGAGGAAAAATAGGAGATCAGTGCCAACAGTTAAGGTATGTCTATGAACTTGAGAAAGCTAAAGGATGATAATTTTATATTCTAATTTATGGTGTCAGCAATTTACAAGTATCTTCTGGCAATATCAAACTCTGAAGCTACTTTTTTCTCAGAATGAAGACTAGTGTCTTTGTTAAAAAAGGAAGTTGCCTTTTGTGCTTCTGTCCATTCTCTCTGATTTTGTGACCTTTCAAAAACCCCTTTTAGCTGTATGGAATATTACAAATTAAAAATGCCTCAGAGGATCTTTGTTCTGAATTGTTTCTTTTTATATTTGTTTTTCAAAATTATTCTTAATGAAAATAGAAACATCTTGTTCTTATCAAATAATTTTTCTCCTCTCCTATGTTTCTCCCCTGCTATTCCACATGCTGTAAAATGACTGAGACACATAATGATTAAAAATTCTCATCATGTTCATCTGCCTCAGTGCCCTGCACTTTGTCATCAGTTGGGTATCAAAGTAGCCTCATCAATGTTCTTTGAAAACTAAGCAGGTTGGACATGCAATTTATGTGAGAAACAATTACACTGTGTTAGCTTGCTTTTGGCAAGAGTATTAGGGCTCATCTTGGAGACGGGAAACAAAAGCAGCACTTCATCTTCATACATTTTAAATGAGGGGAGGTGTAGGTGTGTGAGAGAGTTGTCTAGCAGGAGCTTTTCTTTACAATCTTTCTCTAACTAACTCTTTCCTTTCTAGAATGTGTCCTAGTGGCTGCTACTGACATTGGCTGGAATAATATGAATTTTCATATAACACAGGTAGTGCTAATGATTGTCTCACTAGAGTTTCTTTCAAATAATCTCTTTGATATTAATTTAAAACAAAAGGCTGTGCCTTGGTGGCAAGCTTCAGAACCAAAAAGAAAGAGGATTAAAAGAGTTAATTTATGTTGTATAGACTCGTTTTCAGCCAGACAATATTTTTTGTCATATTATCTGTGCAGAGCCTACTGTGGTATGTTTTTAAACACTTCTAAGTGTTCATTCTTAGATCTTTAAAAGCAGCATTCATGAAAGTCTGTCTGATAAGAATACTAAACTGAATGCCATCTTTTTTCGAAACATCTATGCAAAACCCATCATACACTACCATTTTCTAAAGTCCTTCAGGGTGTTTGAGAACAAGGGTGTGATAGAATGTACTGACTTTGGAGAAATTGCTTTTTAGAGAGTATCTAAGGGCAAGTTCAATGGTAATTATGCATCTTAGTATGGTGGGGTTTTTTGTCTGAATGAGGGCCATAATCTGTCCTGCAGCACTTGCAATGAAATTCTGAACAGTGTCAACAAGAAACTAACATGTATATGTTTGTCCTCCTTAAGAAAGATCTTTAATCTGAACTTTAACGCTAACCATAAATATCAAGAAATTCTCAGTAATATTAACCATGTGACTGAAACATGGTCTGAGTTTCAGCTTGCCAGTATTGTGAGGCTTTGTACTTGAACTTTGGCAAATTTTTTTGTTTAATGAGGACAAGATGTTTGCCTTAAAACTAAATACACAATATTCCTCTACTTTCTTCCTTAATTTTTTCCTTCAATAAATAAAACTCCTAATATGATGTCACAGTTATGAGAATTTTTTTGTGTTTGTTTCATAGACTTAGAGGAATCTGACTGTAGAAAAATCTTTAAAATAATGTTTTCATGAATTCTAGCTGTAGTCTAGTCATTTTTTATTGTAGGTTCCATCAGTGGTTAAAAAGTTTTTCAAATTTGAACCAGGTATCTTGTCCATACAAAATTCCACTCCATGACCATGACACTCCTGGAAATAAGTTATATTTTGATGGGTAGAACAGAGATTTGCAGCTGTTGAGCCAACTCTGGATTCTTACTCCTAATATTTTTTCACATGAAAGTAAAAAAAGAATTAAGGTGGAATTTGGTGGAATTAAGGTGTGGGATGGAAAAGTTTTATATTGTTTGTTTGTTTGTTTTCCAAGCCTGCCTATTTGAAATAATATTGCAGTACCAGATATGGAAAGGAGTGTGAAGTTTATATTTTACATTGAGATCTGAATTCTGTCACTAAGCTTTTAGGGGCCAGTACAGTGGGCCCTAAAATGAACTGTAAACAGTAAAACACCATTGTATTTAAATATAAAAGTTTGCATTGTTTCCACAATCAGCCACCCTTGAGGAAGGCAGCAACCTCCAGCTGGAGGTGTAGTTTCATGGTGCTCAGAATCTTTGGTAACTGTGACTGGGGATAGATTCATTACAGTGATTTTCTCTCTGCTATGTTCTTAGAGGGAGACAGTCTTAAAAATCAGTAGCATTCTGACCAAGGACGTGGAATTTGATCCTGTCTGCCTAAAAGAAGAGGAAGGGTTACCTAACTCACCACCTGTGGTAGGCTGTCGATGTTGCCTGGGATGAGTTCTCATCTCAAGCTGTTGATCCTCTCCCAGCTTGCTTAACAGTATCAAGTTTGCTCCAGTGTAACTTCTGTACTTTTTGCCATCCAGAAAATCTGCTACAGTGTATTTTGGGGTAAAGGTACAGTGAAGCTTTTCTGTTACGTATAAAATTCTTAAACAGCCACTGAAAAGCTTGTCATACTTCACTGAGTGATGGGAACTTTCATCTGGATGATCAGCTTGTCCCTTTCTCTATAGTGAGTAATTACACGTTTAATTGTGAAGCAGAAAAGAAGCAGCCAGAACCATTTTCAGAGCCCCAGCTGGAGTGCTCTGGGATGTAGCCATTGTCCTCAGGAAGATACGAAGAATTAACCGCTTTGCTATTTCTTTTATTTCATGGTTTTCAGTAGTTTGGAATTGGAGACTTCTCTCTTTTTTCCTTTTGTTACAGCTGCTTACAGTAGGATATACAAGTAAAGTAAAAAAAAAGTCATTTCAGTGGAAAAAAAACCAGAATTTGTGTTGTATTTTGTAGATGGCAAAGTACTATGAAAATGGGCTAGAAGTAGGAAAGCAAATTATTTTTGACCTATTCATGGTCACTGAGAAAGACACTGTACTAGCTGTTCTGAATAAAGGCACATTTGTAAGAGTCAGAACTGGAGATGGAGGACCATTTTCAAACCCATGTCCACTGCAGTCCACATGGAATCCTGCACCTGAAATTCATTGCCATGGCCAGTACCGCAACTATAGCAACATTCCTGGGTATTCCTGTGTGTTGACTGCCGTGTGAGGACTTAGAGAACATTTAGAGATCAGATTCCCTGGGCAACGGCAGCTGTATGGTTTTATGTGTACCCACAGGGTCTGTTGAGTGTGGGGTGTTTTTCAGTGTTCCCCTACAGGTTAATAGTAAATAGTCCTGACTAAAACTGCATAAGAGCAGATCCCAGCTGATGCTGTAGCATGGTCTCTGCAAGCAGAAGCAATCCTGGCCCTGATCTGACAGAGGGCTGTGCAGCTCCTGTACTGTGGCTGTGTCAGCCTGCCAGGGACAAATGCTTTTTATCACTTGGTACTGAAGGAGGACTGTTGTCTGGCAGACCCTCACCTATCTGTTTCCAAAGCCATGCTAGGAAAGCTTTGGCTCTTGAGCCATGTAAATATTGCTACCAGCAAGATTCAGTCCTCGCTATTGGTGACCACATGTGCTTGGCAAGATTGGTGGGCCAACCAACAATGTGCAATCCAACCTTGGTTTGCTTCAGAACTCCCCATATGGGGAAGGATGAAGCACTTCTGGCTCTTGCTCATTTCCAACAAACTAGCTGCAGATTCCTCTATTAGATGACACAAAGAGGAGAGAAACAGTGTAAATGCAGGTCAAATCAAATAGTTCAGTAATTCAAAGAAATCCTTTTTGAGATACTTATGGCCACTATGGCTTACCTTTCTATTTTGATGCTGGTATGGGGAGCATATTCAAAGGTCCATAGCAAATGTTTGCATTCTGTAAGTCCAGAAGGTCATAATTGTTAAGCTGTTTTAATATGTGTCTGAACATTTAACTGAGGTGAAAAATGAAAATACAGGAGGAAAACAATAAAATTACACAACATAGATAATGAGAAGAGCTGTAAAAATTTTAAAGGGTTTAGAATGTTTTCACCCAAAGGGCAGTGGTTCAATAACTTAAGTGGATTATTTTGGGCTCATAGGAAAGCTCAGTTCACTACTAAATACCAAGCTGCTGATCTTAAAAATGTCAACAGGACTTAGCTGTCACAGAGGTGTTGAAAGAGACCTCTTCTTTATTTTAGAATGAGGTAAAATTTAATCCTAGTATTATAGCATGTGTTGAATATTCTTGAATTCTGAAGTAAGAACCAAGGAATTTAAAGTAGCAGAAAAACAAGAAAACAATATATATTGGGCCCAAGGCATTAATTAAACACAATGTTAAAAGCGGTTTAAAAGAACAGATACTGACAAGTGCTTTTGGGTCAGGCAAGGGAGTGCAAAAGATATTCACACTAGGTAGTAGAGGCTGAAAAGTAAAGACTGAAGTAAATTAACTACATGTACAAACAGCAAAGTTATTTCTTTTATCTCTCCTGGAGTGTTTCCCAAGAAAAGATGCTGATGCTTTCAGTGATTCTTGTTTTGGAGTGTACATCGGATGTGCAAGCTTCAAGTAGGTCTTGGAAATTCAGCATTGCACACTCATGAGAGTTTGTTGCTTGCACATAGACTTGGGATTATTGAAATTCTATGAGAAGCTGCAAAAAAGAACAGGGGGATGATATTTCAGTTGGTTTCCCCGGAAACTTTGCCTTGAGGAAAACAAATCAATGATAGCCAGCTTTTTTCTTCATAGTCCAAAATTTCCAATTCATTGTGGTATTTTAATCGCTCTGGAAATTCTCTATGTAACAGGGCAGGTGACTCAACTGTTTTACTTCTGGTGTATGACTGACTCAAGAGTTTGTGGTTGGGAAAAAAGAATGAGATGAGTCCTTCACAAAGCACCATCTCATATCTCGACTTTATTGATCCTTTTGTTGTTTTTAACACTTTCATGCTTAAAGAATGTAGCTAAGCTGTCTAATATGCTAGAGCTCCAGTATCTTTACTCCCATTCCTGGCAATATCCCACAGTAAGCTGCTCCTAAATGTTCTTCTTCTTTTCATCTCTACTAACTTTTTTTTTTTTTCCTTCTTCAAGTTCAGCCTAGCACAAGGCAGGCATATAGATATTGCAAAGAAAAAGCTATAAAAATAGGTTGCAAGGAAGAGCAGGCAGCTGGCTTTAGAAGAAGGTTTCACAATTTTAAGAATGAGCTCTTTTATCACATTATGATTTTTTTGACTGCTCTTTCTCTGAAGAGTTTAAAGAAAACTCAAATGGGAACTGTCATAATTTCCCCAGCAAAGTGTCTCTCAGGAAAATCATTTTATCAAGCCTTGCTCGTGACAAATAGAGTAAACTTTATGAATAAAGAAATGGTCTGTGTCCCATGCAGATATCAGTGCATATGTTTTCATTCCAAATATACTCTGCAGCTTTGTGTAGCCTTACCCATGCATAGTTGTTGAAGTAACTAGACAACAGGCCATGTTTCACAGTCAAGGAATTTTTTTCCCTCTTGGCTTCTGAGAGGATAATTTCACTGCTTCCTCCCAGTTTTTATGACTCAAAAGTCAAAACAATGTTTGCAAGAAAAGATTAATTGTCTTTCTCTGTTTCTTTCTCCTTTCATTTCACAACTTCACTGTCCCGAGATATACTCAAGGGCTGTCCATACCCTAGAGACAAGAGCCTCCTGGTCTTCCATCTCATACTTAGACTCAAAAGACCCTTTCAACACAAATAAAACCCCACAACTTTTTAAATCTATGGTGTTTTACAGTCTATGAATTAAACAGATATGCTTATATAATAATTTCTAAAGCTATTACATAGGCACTTAAACTTGGGAATCATTATGTCAGTTTGAATTAGTTAAAACTGCACTCTGTTTTAGTCTTGAATGGTTTTAGTGATTGTCTTATGTTCTTCCTCTTTTGGCATTTAAGCTTTCTGGAATCATGCTTTTATTTTTTCTTCACTTTTTTTTCCCCCCACACCACCCTGAGGACTGTATACGTATTCTTAAAAAAATTAAAATAAAATTGAAAATGGAGGTTCTTGACTAATACGTGAATGCAGGGATTAGGTCTTTAACATAAGGATTAGTTAACATCAGACTTGCAGAACGAACATACTGTGTTTCTGGGGCCAAAGATGTACAAACATCTGAAGCTAGGGCTATGGTAAAATATGCTTATGCTAAGAATTACTGAGTAGCCTGGAAAACTCCCTGAAGTGGAACCTGAATTAGTCCTGATCCAGCAGAACCAAGGCCTCTGAAGAAGCATGATTAAGTGAACAGATGAGGAAAATGGAATAATCCAATGGTAGTCATACCTCTGTTAGCATTCAGCTGTACCTGAGAAAACTGATTTTCTTACTGATGGGGGCCTGGGATAGCACTGATGCCCAGTACAAGGCATCTGCCTGAACTGACTGCCTACCCTAAATGTGCAGCTGGTAATACCTACCCTCTGTTCTTGTGTGACAGCATTGCTCCTGGCATTATGAATTATGAAAGCTGGTTCTAGTGATAGTGACTGGTGGAGATGGTAGGTTTGGCCTCCTGAACTGTCAGAGTTTGGTGAACAGAAAGATGGTAGCATAGAAGTGTCCTTGCCTTTGCACTCCTTTTCCTCTTTTAGACCTCTCAAGCTCATCTTGATCAGACCTAAAAAGTGCAGGTTTTGACCACCTCAGAACATAAAATCCAAGTGTATTTTTTAATTTTACAAATCAGCTTTTACCATCTTAATGAGTAAAAACAAACCCTCAAATTTATATACTTCTGTTCTTCAGGCTGTCTAAATTTAAATTTATTATATCAAGTACATTTCTAATAGAAACTCTAAAGGATGTGATCAAAGGTCTTTTTAAGTTCAACTTCTGTCCACTCATTGATCTGCAAATTTTTCTATCAGAAGATGTTTGAAATGCTTTTCACATTGTCTGATTCCTGCCTTCCCCTTTGTGAAAGACTATTTGGTTAAAAAGCATCGCACAATTCATCAAGGCTTCTGATCTTTTGGACTAGGGGCTGGTTAGTGTTTCTGCAATACATCCCTAAACGGGAGACTGAATGTTAAGATGTCTGTGTAACGCGAGGTACTTGTCCATTTGACAGAGGTCAAAACAAAAAGCAATTTTTACTATAAATAATAGCAAAGTGATGTGCTTGAGATGCAAGTGAATAAAAAGGCTACAATACGTCTCTTCTTCTGCCACCCCCTTCCTAGGCTACAGAATTAAACATGCAGGTATGACCCTGCTTGGTGTATGTGTGTGAGTGAGTTCTGAAACCAACATGAAATCATGGTGGAATAAATTTTTTGGACCAAGGATTTGGGTTCTTCTGCAGTATGATGAACAGCTCTTACAGCTCACCTTGCTAAAGGAAGAGAGTCTCTTAAGTGGGGTGGCTGTCTCATGCAGTGTGACAGGCACAGATCCCCTTTCTACATGCACACCTCTGCTGAAGCTGGCAATGTCTGAGCCGTGCCCAGAACTAAGTGTAGTGTTGATACAGCTCCATGGGCAGTTTAACAGAGTGTGTGACTGTACCTGCATTTCTTTTGTATCCAAGCTAACTCATACTTGCTGAATCATACTGTGCCATTGACCAGTGCAAGTGCTGCTAACTGGCATTTGTGCCGCAGGACACTGTGTGGGGTAGCCTTCAGACTACCACAAGACTTAGATTGACAAACCAGTCCTTGAGAGGTAACGTTAGTGCTGTATGGATAGCCAAAGGAAATAAAGGCACAAAAACTGTCTGGCAGTAAAGCTGTATCCAGAAATAAAGAACACACACTTAAATGCATTAGAACTAAGCACTGAAATTATTTCCTTAGGACTATGTTAAATTCTTACTCTCACTATTCATAGGTTGAGTGTCCTCTTCAAACAAAGATGACCCAAATTGACTGAGGATGGTAATGCAGAATGAAATTCAATGGCTTGGGGTTTTGTGAGGTATCAATAGCTAGTAAGTTCAATTGCTGACTATAAAAAGAAGACTTGTTTTTTTTTTTTTTTAAATATTTTCTGTTAATTGGTGGTAGAAGCTTTTAGAAAAGTATCTGTTTGCCACATTTTTAGAGTGCTGGTGCAATAAAGATCTCACATGGACCTTTAGGTGTTAGTGTTAAGCACATTATACGTGAGAGCACAAGGCCTAGCAGCTGTAGCTTTAGTCTGTGGGACAAAAAGAGTTGCTAACTTCTCAGCAGTGCTTTGCATCATCTGCTTGTAGCAATATAAGGACAAAATATGATGGAATTTTATGGTTTTCAGGTCAAAAACTCTGTAATGAAATACTGCTGAGCCTTTTTTTCCCCAGTTTTAGCTGACTTTTCTCTCCATGAGCTTTTTTTCTATATCTCTAATGAATCTCATCATATGTGTTTTGCAAAAGTTTTCATTGGCACTAGTATTAGAGGCTGTATTTTGGTTGTACCAGCTTGGTACAGGTATACTGTTAGGTTAGCAATAATAAGTTTCTATGCATGTGGGTGGCAACTATTCAAGGTTTGTAGAAGCTGTGATGTTCTGTACCAATGTGCCTTCCTTACGGTCATGTGAAGATGACATTCCTGTCCAGATACTGAGAAGCTTCCTAAAGCTCTGTTCTAAGTAGGTGGCATAAGACACTGTAGAAGAAGTAAATAGTAGGTGTCTTTCTCTGGTTTTTCTTTGGCATAAGTTAACATTTTTAAGCAAATTAAAATTCTTTCTTAAAAAAACCCCTGTCTTTTCACCACTCTATGTATTTGTTTCTTTTAAGTGTCTGTGTTACCACCCCATCTCCTATAATGTGACTCTCTTACAGATTATTTGACATGAACCCAGTCATCTTTATTTTTATGTTGCTTTTGCATTTATTCTGTATGCACATGTGACTATGCCTTTTTACTTCCTCTTTGATAAATAATCTCTTGGATTTTCAAATGCACAGAGATAAATAGTGAATGGAAAGGAATTATGAAAGCTCCATACTACTGTACACATGAATGCCTCTTCTGGTTGAAAATAAATCTTGGAGGAATAAAATTCACTGTTCCCTCTCAGTTTTCCCATGAAAAGTCCTGTGCATTGGAGAAGAATATACTTATTTTTGCACTACACAAAAAGCAACAGTTTGCTTCTCTTTTTACAGGTGAAACACAGGGCAAATTGCTGTGTGTAGGGTCTGCTAAAGTCAACTACTCAGTGGGCTCAAAGGCTCCCTGTATTTGACTGTTTCTCTGATTTAATGCTGGCAGAACCCTCTCTGAATGCGTAATGTAGAATTTCGTCTGGACATAGTCACCAGTTTGCAGTTTGCCCTTTATGTTATACAGCTGTCAAGTCTTCTATGCTAGATTGATTTCTCTCCACACCAAAAGACCCGCAATGAGACCAAGTGCCAGTCGGTTTTCTTAATTAGGTTCCTTTTAAATGCTTGCTTGCACCCCTTACAATGTCATTTGAAGCTGGATCTTGCACCCGGTGAGATGGATCTGCCATTTTTAAAGGCTCATTTTTGCATTATTGTCTATTTGAACATTTTGGTTTTTAACGGTCTCCTCTTTTTCTAAAGCTATGTCAAAATGCTTAAACAGAGTATCAGTAGGCTCTAAAGTCACGGAAGGAATTAAGAAATAGAGAGCTTGTTCCAGAATAATTTAAATGGTTATGTTGCTGCTCTTCTGACATTATCCTGTCTGAGAGGCAGGACAGTGCATAGCACCTTCTGTTATGTTTCATGGATCTATGAGTTACAGAAATTAAATCTGTGATTAAGAATTAAAGGGTGACATTGACATAACAGACATGTCTTCATTCCTTCCAGGCAGGCCTCTACTAGCACAAGGTGCACTGGCACTTATAGACCCCCACTGGTCTCCGTGTGCAATGCCTTTGTGTCACCTTAAAAGAATAAAAAGTATACGTGTTCAGGCAACTAAGACTTTTGTTTGATGTTGTTCTACTTGATGTTGTTCTACACTTTGCTGGTTGACATGATCAGTATCTCTCCCATTCATAATTTATCTTCAGAGGATATTAGTGACCTTGAACACGAGACGAAATGTTGCTTCCTCTGGGATCTGTACCTGAGATGTGTTGACTTTTAAAGGAAATCTTTACTCAGAGAATTCCCTGAGAATCTTAATGTCATCATATTTTAAAAAAAATAAAACCCAAAAATACCCACTTTTCTTTCTTTTGTTTTTTTCTTTTTTTTTTTTTTTTTTTTCATGCAACACATTGCTTGGGATTTTTTCCATTGTTGTTCCCCTTCCTTTCTTGGTTTTAAGCTGGGAGAACAAAGCTGAGAAGAAAAAAGCAGTATTGTGCCTGACATGTGCCTGTGTCAGTCCCTCTGTAACACTGCTCCAAACATCAGAAACAAAAAGTTTGCTCTTCCCATTTCCAGCTTTTTGATTAAGTCCACAAATTATTGATTCAGAACATGCCTGAACAAATGGAATAATTCTATATAGAAATGAATTGAGAATTATATCCGTAGTATTTATTTCTCCTGTTTAGATCTGCTCATCAAAAAGCAGAAATGTCTCCATCTGAAGTTAATTTACTGACATGACTTTCCATAAGCTTCTGTTAGTGACTCTGCTTTCAGGAGAAACAGCGGTGCCTGGACATACATAAAAGCTACTATAGATAGAGGGTCAAAATGCAGCCAGATGAGCAAAGATTTACAATTGCAGTGAAAAGAGCAAACATGAGTTTTCTCACTTTTTCCTGTGCCTTAAAATGAGGAAAAAAAGCATCCTATTATTGCCATAGCTATCAAAGGCAAAGAAACAGCAGACAGATGGTTTGCCTTCAGGTTTGGTGGTACCCAAAGTTGCCCTACAGCTCCCAAGAAGGCTGCTGTGTTACCTTAATGTGGCCCATATTTCATCCCACAGAACGGAGACTAGAAATCTTTTGGGGAACTTCCCTTTCAGAGTATTTTTTCCCTAGTTTTACTACATAGTCTGTCTGTAGTATTCTGTGATCCAGGCAAACCTGATACGCAGCAGCAGTATGAGTGTTCTCAATGTCACTTCTGTGGCCTCTGGACCCTAATTTATTTTTTTGACTTACTTTTATAATATGCTTACTTTTATAATTCTAAAACCAATAAAATGACAATGCAACAAGAGCACCTTATGTTCCTGCAGTGGCTTTACTCAAATTCCCCATGGTTATGACATAAGATATCAAGCTCCTAAGGTCTGCTTGTGATGTCTTTACACCATGAGGGTGCATGGCAAATCCTCCACTTGCTTTTCAGTATATACATTTTCATATGATTTTAAATAAAGGTGAATTAAAGTACTCTTTACAAGTACACCAGGGTGGATTTTTTTATACCAGCTGGTGTAAATAGATTTTTTGTACCAGGCCATAAAAGAAGCTCTCCATTTCCATCATTAGAAGATTCTGAAGCTTCAACTGATTCATTTCTCCAGGCAAGACTCTTGTTCCTTAGCTAGAATTTGGTAAAAAATTGTTCTTTCTTTCCTGTATTCCACAGCTGTGATCAGCTGGAAGTAACCTGAGGATCTCTCTCCTAAGCTCACCCTGACCACAACTGTTCCTCTCTCCTTCACTGCATTCACCCCTGCACTTTTCAGTGTGTCGGGTGATGACAACCAGTCCCTGCTGGTATCCTAGCTGGTTGTCTATCCAGAAACAAAACATATAAATGGTAGAAAAGCCATGTCTTTCCTTCAGAAGATTTTCATTTGCACAAGATTGCTTATTCCTGAATTCTAGCTTGCCATCAAAATTAGCTGGAATTGCTCCACTCTTACTGAGACACTGGCAGACATGAACCAAAAGACTAATCTTACCTCAGAAATTAAAACTCAAATGCTTTTTTGCATGACTGTACACATTTTTGTCACTTATTTTTAAAAGGAGTTTTTTGCTGTATGCATACATCTGCATACCTGTTATCACTTTTGTGTACTGTTTCGTGGATGTAACAAATGATGCTGCAGGCTTGACAAGATGTTAATATGGATTATTGACACTCATTTCTAGTGACTTATGTAGAGGTAAAGAAAGTTAAAGTCACGTTTTTATTTTTCTGTACAGTGGCCTAATAATATCAAGTTATGAACTTTACCAACATTGATTCTTTTGGGATTAAAAAAAACCCGAAAAGCAAGCAATTTCTTGCTTTTCAGGTCTCTACCAATCATTCTAGTCCAATAACAACATTTACTTCTTTCTTTTTTAACTGGAATTATGATTCTTAAGATAGTGCTTTCTCTTTTCCATTCTTCCCTATGTCACTAAAACACTAATGCAGATTGTGTTTATTAGTTTAAAACCAGCAGAACTTTTTCCACTGTTTACTTGTATGCACAATGCAACAGATGCAGCTGGAGCTACTCACAGCGTGAGAACACAGAGCAATTTCTTGTAGTGGATGATAAGAACTATGTACCAGAAAATAACTTTTTGAGAGGACATTGCCCATTTTTCTGTAATCCCTCATGTTGCCTACTGAGATTCAAAGGTGGTCAGTCATGGGTGAGAAAAGCAGCCATCTTGTCCAGTTTTCTTTTTGTAAAGCGCTGTCTAACATGCTCACAGAGTAATGAAAGCAGTTCATCACCAGATGGCAATGTTGCATGAGCCTAACCCCTGCACCTCCTCACAGGGGTGTAGCAGGACCAGTGGAAGGAAGTGGTACAATTTGTTTGGGAGAATGAGCAGCCATATTGTCAAAACTCTTTTATCTCCTTTAAAAGTACCTACAGTGGAGGTCAAAAAGGATAATTTTCCACTTTGTCAAGTGCAAAGAAAATCTGGAAGGAAGTTCATATGCAATTCAGCTGAAATAAAAAAGATCAAGGACACCTTTCTTAAAGAAGTGTGTGCTTACACTTGTCTGTTTTTTTGTTTTGTTTTTTTTTTTCTGCACTTGCTCTTTATAATAGTTAACACCCAGAGACATTTCCAAGGTTACACTAACTTTACACAAGAACGCTGCCAATCACCGTTCCCAGAAAGTAACTGTGGGAAGTTATTTTTTTTTCTATAAATGGTTCCTGTGTCTGTGAAATTACAGTTTTTCCTAATTTTAAGGCGTCAGATGACTGTATCTGTTGTGGCATTGTATAGTTTTAGTAACCTTTTTTGCTTTCTCCTGAAATGACTTTCTAATGTAATTCTGCTTGCACAGTGTTTCCCCCCCCAAATTTATTTGAACAGAAATCATGTTGTCAGGACATATTTTGCATTGAATGTGCCATTGTGTTCTCAGCTATTCTAATCTGCTTATATATTACACATAACAAACACACATGATTCCAAAAGACTACTCAAGTATTCTGCTTAATGTATACATCATTATGAATGTTAAGATTATGGTCAAATGCCCTACTTCTAAAATTGTAATAATTGAAGTGGAAATTTAATTTATTGAAATAGCAGAATACATGTTGTACAAAGTCTAATTGGAAACACAAACATAAAAGTCAAGGTTTTTATAGTAAGAAACACAATTTGATAGAAGCACATTTAATTGAACTGTACCTGCAAATGCACAAAATGTTCCTTTGTCTTTCCAGTAACCTTAAACTATGTTCATCCCATAGATGTAGCTGAAATACTCATAATATTAGTAAACTCTTTCATGTCTTTTTTAGGTATTTCTGAGTTGAAGAAAGCCTGAAGAGTATGCTTAAATTCATGACTGTGTAGATCACTGATTAATAAACTGAATAGAGTGTATTACTTTCTTGAAATAAGTAGTAAGAGGTTTTGGCCCAGTCAGTTCCTTCTTGCCCAAGACACTGACAATAGGTGTCTTGTTGCCCTTGGGTACGCCTTTAATATAGCAGGTAATTCTGCCCATTGTTTTCCTATATTGACTCCAGAGGAAAGCTAGGATGATTTAGTGGCTTCATTAAGTGCTTAGACAGACAGAATGAGTCTAGGCCTAAAGCTGCACTATAAAAGTAGGTATCCTTGTTCTACAATATTTTCCTCTTTCTCCTTCTGTGGAAGGCAGGAAGAGAGCAGAGGCTGATTATTAGCCGTATATCCAGTGGTCCCTCACTGATAGTTTGGGGTGCCACCAGTGATTGGTGTGTCTGTACCTTGACCTTCACGTTTATCCCCCAGGGTGAAATCATAAGACAAGGTTGGTAAGCAAATTGTCAGACAGACTGCAGTTGTGGTAAAGTCCCCTCGCAGACGTTCCCTTGCTTCGTTCTTCTCAAGCAGGTCTTTTCTGATGGCTGCTGGTGGGATTGTCCTGGTTTTGCATCCTCTGCCAAGTGCCAATGAGCTTAGCCATATCTCTGCTGGTTTCTGCTTGCCTGGAAGCACAGCATCCTTTGCAAGGTTTCCTTCTATCACAGAGGGAATCTCTTCACTGCCATGACTGTCTGTACATCTTTGAAGGTCGATTGGCAGCACCTGACATCATTCAGTCTAGAGCAGGAAGACTGAGGTACTGGGAAACCTGATGTCAGATGAGATCCTGGGGATAATACAACTTTTTACAACTGTGCCCAGAATGAGGGCTCAAGTGTGTATGGACTGCTTCAATTACATGCCACCAGGAGAGTTGTGACTTGAGTGTCATTCCCCTTCTGTTACATTCTTGGTGAGGAAGTTCTATAGAAAGCAAAATGTCGTTGCAACTGTAATTTGACGTCTTGTTGTAAAATGGTTTGTTTATGTGTTGGAGCTGGATAAGCAATGCATGTGTGCAAACATGGCAAGATATTCCATCATGCTGTTGTTGCTCACTCAGGCTGAGTCATTTATCCAGACCACTGTACAGTAAGATCTCAAACTACTGTCACCATAACAACACTTTTCCTTCTAATTTCACAATGCTAATTTTGACAGAACAGGAAGGGCTACATGTGAAGATTGCACCTTTTAAAGCAGATTTGGAATGACATGATAAATTATAGCATTATTGTCTAATGGGTGGAAATTAAAATCTTTGCAATTTCAGGCTCCAGCAAAATTGCTTCTTTTTTGAGATATGGATATCAGACTTCAAGTGGATTTCACAAAATCTCCTCTAGATATCTAAATTAAAATCTGTTTCAAAGAAAACTCTTAATCAGCAATCCTCAGTAGGATTACTATCACAATGCACTCTTTTTTTTTTTTTTTTTTTCCTTTCCTTTTCTTTCTTTTTTTTTTCTTAAGGAATTTGCAAGCCTTGTATTTAATTTTTTTCCTGGAAGTCAAACACAAAATGAGATAGTAAGGACAAAGAAGTATTTTCCCATTCCTGAAAGACTCAGTGTTACAGATTTAAAAGCTCAGGTGGGGGAAACATTCTACTCCCTAATCCCCTAGGCTCTGCCACATTATGTATTTTTTGCCCACTGATAAATTAATTCCTACTGACATTTTTATCAAGATTTACCTTGCTCAGTTTGAACTTCATGGAGGTCAATCATCTGTATTTGGGTTTGGGTTTTTTTTTAAAGTTAAACAAGATTTGAAGTGTCTTTGGCAATAATTAATAAAAGGCTTCTCATAAAAATAGATACCAGTTTCTCTGGGAGGTAAATTGATTGAAAAACATCATTAATTTTTTTAAGAAAAAGAGTTAATTTCACAAGGAAACATCTTAAGCCTGAACAATGACACAAACTAATTTAATTTACTGTCATAAAGCTGATGGAAGAGTTATGATTACTATTTGTTTTGTGATGCTAATGAAACCCATTCTCAGTAGGGAAGCCTTCCATATTGTCAAAATAAAAAAAAAACCAAAAAAGGCCAATGCAATGATCTAGAAGATATGGGTAATTTACTGTTCTTTTCAGAGCAAATCACTCTGTACCGACATAGCAATTCCAGCTGGAATTGGAAAACTCTCCTGTGTGGTACTCTTGTGTTATGAGCTGGTGGTATTTGTTAGCCTGCTGGCCAGAGTGGACTGGCTGCCTGGCTAACTTCACTCAGCTCTTACCTGCCTGTAGGAGCTGTTACTAACAGAGAATAAACATGATGATGATGACAGTCCAGACAGAGATCATGAAAACCTTGCAGACCTACTGCACAGCACTGCTTCCTCAAAGTCCCTGGAGTCCAGTGAGCATTTGCTCTCAACTGGTACTTTCTCCTACAGTTCAGAGGTGTAACTCCAGTCAAGCTGCACTTACAGAAAAGAGCACTTAAAGAAAATCCTAAAATCCTACATTTTTTATTATTTTTCTCCCGCATTTTTATATGGAATTGCTTAGAGGTCACAAGGAGGTGGGTGGACGTTCTCCAATTTGGGTTGCATCACAGAGCTTACCTGTTGGGCTCTGTTTTTCATCCTATGGTTTGCATTGAACTCTCATGCAATTAAGAAACTGAGAGAGTGAGGGGCAATTTTAGCTTAAGAGAAGTAGAACAAAATTTGGCTCTCGACAATAACTGGGAGCGAAAGAGAAACTTGCAGGCTTGATTTGTTTCTCACCAACATGAGAAGATACGTCATGCAAATTATAGGCTGTGGTAAGAGTGTCTGCAAATTCTAAAACCTGTTTTTAGAATAAAGAAGTTTTACTTACCTGAGACATTTTATGAAATGTGCTGCAGCTACCAAGGTAATTCCTTTGAGATAAAAAGTTTAAAAACCCCAGTTTTTGAGAATTCATGTTTACAGCCCATTTGAAAATTTTGAGTTACATTTCTAGAAAGCAGCAACACTCCTATTCAAAGAACATGGAAGTTCCTTAGAGGTTAGACACTGTCTCTTACTCAGTGTCTGAGAGGCTTCAATCCTTAATCTTGCCTTCCCATAGAATTCTCCAGGGTACATGCCACTGCCCATTACATCTTTTAATTAATGCGATAATTGCTGAACATGGAGTTTAATACCAATTCAGTCAGCTTATGCTGGGAAACCTGATGTTCTGTTTTTCTTGAAAACATAGATAAGACCAATTTTGCTCCCTGTGTTAATCGTGTAAGGTGCAAATGAAGCTCACATGTCCATTCCTCAGCACAGGCAGTTATACTGATATTAATTGCCACCAGGTCCTTTACAGGAGATGCCTCCTACACCTGTTTATGCTTTGTCAACTCCACCAAGGACTTTTTCCCTTCAGGCTGGCCGTTGCTACTGCTCTAAGTTAGACACCATCCTGATTCTTTTAATAGAGAAACCAGTTAACAATACAAATAATAGCACATAAATATAGAATAAGGTATTCAGTGTTTCTAAAAAAACAAAGAGGTTTTTTTTTCTTTTCCTTCACAGGCATTCTAGGGGTAAAATCTTGGGCTGGGGATAAGGAATAAAGCACAAAGAGCAATACATAAAAGAGCTCATAAGACTTCTGAAAACACTCTCTTAAAACTTAATCATCTAGTTTTGATGGTACACATATGAGCTGGATTTTGTAACAAAACTGTTCCTGTGCTTTCTTGGACAAAGACTTTTTTTCCTGTCATCTGTAACATCTGTTACTGCTTGTTCTTGAAACTGTGCTGGCTTTAAAATTTTTATGGGAGAAAGCAAACCTTTTGGTTTTAAAATTTTTCAGCTACTGTGCCTGTATTGTTCAGGTGCTGTTCGGCCCAACACAGTGTGTAAAGGTTAAAAGAGGAATTCAGAAAAAACAGACTTCATGCAAGAGTCATAGGTACCAATCTAGAACTGTAGTTTCTTTAAGATAAGGTAAAAAGGGATAAACTAAGAGGTTACTGATGTTCAGTTGTTGCAGGAAGCATTCACATGTTTAGGTTTTAGTTAAATCTGTGATATAGCAACATTCATAGTCAACAATTCTTGTATGATCCTCCAGAACTGTCAGAGAAGTGGAAAGTTTATCATTTCAATTAGGACACGGAGATTTTACAGCACCCAGTGTTCTCTGAAGAAATTTGCTTCTTGTTCTTACTCTTCATTGTCATCCCTGTCATCTTAATGAAGTACTTTGATCGCTTCAGCAGTGCAGATGTTGACATCTTTCCTGTGCTTTAGGGACTCTGAAGTGCCTGGAGATATTGGTTCATTTGGTATGAGACTCTTGTGTGATTTAGGGTGATCATATCCAGTACTTGATGTTTTCATCCATGTTTCCTGCAGTCTCGTGAGTGTCTTGGTTTCTTCCTGTCCTGCTGGTTTGTGGAGTGCCTATCACCTACCCCTCCTGTCACTGGGACCTGGGTAGTGCTATCAGCTCTGTTGGTGCATAGCTGCCACTCTTTGATGCAGTGGAGTTTCCTTGTTGTCTGCATATCAGAAGAATAGTACTTAGGTACCCATCTGCTCACTACTTGAGTTCTCCAGCATTCTGTCTAAAAACTGATGAATGTACAAAAATTAATTGCTTGGTATCCAGTCTTAAGAGCAACAGCTGGGCCCTTAGTGAAAAAATGGACAGAGCATCAGAAAAGAGTTGTTCAGATTACTGTGTCAGGGTCCTGGCTACTCTAGTACATCCAAGGTTCTCAGAAACCAGCTGCTTCAAAAAAAGGTTAACAAGTCATGAAATAGGCAACTACAGAACAATTAAATCAAAGAGGAGGATTATGCTCAGGTTTTACTGAATTTAATGAAAAAGAAAAGAGCTTCTAGAGCACCTTCTTATGACTGAGTAGACAGCTAAGCTTCAATGTTTACTTATGTTTACTTGGCATTTTTCAAAGATAGTTATAAAAGTTCTTGCAGTGATACTTATCGGCTACTGGACAAGAATGGATTTACCTAAACGTAAGGAGTAACCACCTCTGCACTTTGACCTACTACTCGAGTGAAGATCAAGAAACAGGGTGTAAGAAAAAACAGTGAAGCTAAGTAAATTCATTCACGAAAGTTAATAAAAGTAAAAAATAAAATCTTGCATGTCAGCACATAAGTGAAAGAGTGTGGGTTATAAACAGGAGAAGTTGCAAGTCTTAATACACAGTCAGAAACATTGTTTAATTGGTATAATGGCTTTTGTGACATTACTCATTACTGGAATGCTAGTATTCCTGTGTAAATTCTGCTCAGGCAAAAAAAAAGTGTGATCTCGAACATGAAGAAGACAATGTGCTTGCCCTGAGTACATGAGTACATGTGCAGTTAGACTTGTTCCAAGTCTATGATACAAGACACAGACTTACATGGTAGAAGTATGGGTGATTATTTATGTCAAAACCAAATGTAAAAAGCACCAGGTGAAAAACTTGTGTTCAATGGAAGATGGTAACAAATCCAAGTGAAGACCTAGGCTGTCCAACAGAATACAGGAACTGACAGGTGAATGATTTCTTTGTCTGAAGAACAAACAGAGAGGGATGCAACAAGTAGAGAGGGAAATCAAAGATGAAACTGTCTGAGGTTTTGAACTGGTAATGACAGAAACGGAAATAAGATTTTGTGATCTTTGGGAAGAGAAGAAGAAGAAAGCAACAAAAAGATTATGAACTTCCAGAAAACAGATTTCAATTAGCTCTCAGAATTTTTACATAAGGTTGCACAGGAAGAAAACTAGATGAATAGGACAGCTAGGTAGAGTAAATAAGCCCGAGTCATGGCAGCTTTACTGACTTCAAGAAGTGACTAAACACAAAATGCAAAGTTGGTTATCTAGTTGACAGTCTGATGGAAAAGTATAATGTGAATATGTAGTAATAAAGTTGAAAAGTCAAGGTACAAAATGAGGTTAAGTAGCAGAAAATGTCAAGGGTAAAACAAAACCATTTTAAAATGAGTTAGTTATAAGTTCCACAAATCTATTACTGGCAAAAGGAAATTGAAGGGAAAAGGAAACCCTTTCCCTTCCCAAACTATCACATGATATATAAGCCTTGTTACATCTAGTCTTCACAAAAAGGTCAGTCAGAAGCACATGGCTAACGCTGTACCAATGACAAAAGTTTCAAGCTGAACTCTGGAAAAGACAGATAAGAGACCACTTAGATAAGTTAGATGTTTTCAAATTGTCTGGTCGGATAAAGCAGTATGCTTCGTGACGTGGCCTAAGCAATTTTAGAATGATTGGAAGTTGCCTTTGAGAAATGATGGAGGACTGCTGTGCAACAGGAGAGCTAGAAGAATGACAAGCACAGTGCCTGATACTAACTTTTATGTGGAAACAGGAGATACAGGAAGCACGGACTAACGAGCTGTTTCAGTTACAAGACTTTGAGCTTTTGAAAAATAACAAGGAACAGAGTAGTAACTAGCCTGGATTTATTGAGAACAAAATAAGTCAAAACAAATTATAGCAAGGTGAAAAGACGTTTGGGTAGGGGAGATATAGTAAATGCCACCAGCTTTCGACATTGGTTAATGTAGTAGCCTAAGAGGGTAAAGAATGGAACACTGTCTTAACTGAAAATATTGCAGACGTAAGTAGCAGCATTTAGAGAATCTATTACCACAAATCACCTGTTGAAATGGGTATATGCATCTTTTGTGGTTCCATAAGGGGTCTAAGGATCTTCAGATTTTAATAGACATTAAAAACTCTTATTTACATTTGGAGATGACTAACTGTAGGAGAAAAAATATAGAGTGGTCTGGGGAAAAATTAAGATGAAACTCAAGAGAGGACAAGCTAGCATGTTGACAGTGGAACTCCACAAGTATAGTGTCAGTGCTGTTAAGGAAAATTTAGTTATTATCTCATACATGAGAAACATGAATGGGTCACAGTATTGCTTCCTGAGTAACATGTGGGGTCTCCTACCAGAAGAATGTGTGGGTTTGGGCATGTAAGGAGAATCATACATAAATTGAGGTGAATCCAGAAAAGGACAGTGCATAAGCAAATGTGACCTGCAAGAAAGAACTGAAAGTTCTGTAAATGTTTATCTTCAAGAAAAGGTTAGGAAAACACCGAGAGCCAATTACTGATATAATTAGAAGGGTGCTTGCTAAAAGGAAAAGAACGGCTTGTTCTCCCTTCTGTGGAGAGGAGAGTGCTAATGAGCTCAGATTGCAAAAAGGAAAAAAGGCCAATGTAGAAACAGCAAAAAACCTTTCCAATGGTAAGGTCACTGAAACACTGGAGTACATGACTTGGATGCTGGTGATATTTCTTTGTTCATTTTGATAGATTCATTACCTGGTATATTTGATCCACAGAAGAATGAATGAAACCTTCTTCACTCTGTCTTTTTAAAATTTTCTGCAAAACAGTGTGTTTGTATACCTACCATGCAGTGCAAGTGACTGCTAATTTGAACTGGATTTTGGGTAGAATAGTGACCACTTTTGAGCATTTAATTGATTTTTCTTGACATTTTATCCCAAATAAAAAGGATTCTGTGGAACAAGACTTATGTAAGTTTGTCTTTAATTTGAAAATGTTTCACAAATGTTTAAAGATTTTTTTTTAAATCCACAAAGCAAGAAAGTAACCTAAATAGAGGTGCAGCAAGCAAAGCTTCAAATGAATGGGAAAATCAAGAAATTGTTTATCACAGTTCCACAGGGCTCAATTTTAGGGCCAGTGCTCATTAGTATTTTTATAAATTTTCAGGATGCAGGAGTCAAATGTACATTAAGTTAGTTTGATGATGATTCCGAATTAGGAGAAGCTGTGGACTTCCTTGATGATAGAGAGGATCTTGTACAGAGGAGGGTTCTGGACCCAAAGAGTAGTCATCACTGGAACAGTCTACCCAGGGAAGTGGTCAGAGGTCTGACAGAGTTCAAGGAGCATCTGGATTATCCTCCTGTGGTTTAATTTTGGGTAGCCCCGAGCAGGAATTTGGATTTGCTGACCCCAACAGGTCTTTTCCAACTTGAGATATTTTGTGGTTATATAATCCAGTATAAAAAACCATCTAGACAGTGTAAAGTATGTTGTATGAACCCTTCTGAGAGTGGGGAAAAAAAAAAAAGCAGTAACAGCTTTTGCCAATAGCAAAATGTCTTTCTGTACATATGCAATTGAGATTATATTGGGCCAGGTGCTACACCAGAAAATATAAAGAAAATGGCAAAGGTAGGTATGTTTTCTGATGCTCTAAGGACTCCCTGTCTGAAACTTGATGGTAGATAGTCCACACTTTGTTTTCCTACAGCTGAATTTAGTCTTAATTAAAATTCTTTGTTTAATATAAAAGTCTGTAACTATGACATGTACAGCTTACCTAAGGAAATCAAAACACAGCTTGAAGAAAACACACCTATGTATTGAGGTAACAAGAAGCTTAAAAACAATTTTCTGTTAAATTATATTGATTTTTGCTATACTTGAATTAAAAAAAATATATATATAACCAGGGCAGCTAACCTTTTTTTCATGTTAATTACAAAGACTGTAGAGTCACGCTTTCTGTGATCTGCAGACTGACATTGCTGTAGATTCTGGAAATATTGAAGAGCAGTCCTGGAGCTTACAAGCAGTCCAACTAAATATAATGAATCTTCATGCTGGATAAGAATCACAGTCCCTGGGGTATTTAACTTGTATTTAGTTTATTTTATTGCATTTGATAACTTTAAGGTTTTAGTCTATAGCTCATAATTGTAATGCTGCAATAATCTGAATGTACATTCTTGGCATGAATTTACAAAGCTATTGGAATATTGTAGATATCTGGAAAAAAAAGAAAATCAAAATTGCAGCAGGCAAAAAATTTTATAATTCCAGTCAAATTCTATCTCAGAGATAAATAGGAACCCTGCATGCCATCCTGATGATATTGAGAGCTTGGTACTTTGAGGAAAAAAAATGGGGCTTTTCTCTGTTAATTATTAGCATGGAAATAAAACATTTGTACTGCAGGTTCTCTCTCCTTAAGGTAGACAGGGTCTGTAAAACCTGCAGACAACAGGTTGAAAATTGCTGGGTATTGCACTACTACCTTTTAGTGATCTTCCATGGAGGGAGTGATGGCAGCACATAGTCCAAGGGTGACCAAAAACCACTTCAGGGTCTTGGGGCAGTGGGTAAGGGATTCTGGGGCACAAGTTATATTCTCCTCTATTCTTCCTGTTGAAGACAGCAACATTGGAGGAGACAGATTGAGTCTATTGATATATGGCTCCATGGCAGGTGTCATTGCAAAAATTTTGGGTTCTTTGGCAACGGAAAGGCTTATGCAGCACCAGGCACACTGGCATCAGATGGGACTCACCTTTCTCAGTGAGGGAGGAGCTTTTTTGCTTGGAAACTAGAGTGTCTCACTTGCAGAGCTACATGTGTCAGGATAGAGGGACAATATCAGACTTGTCCCTGGCCAGCTGTGGGATGAGAAGCAAAGGTTAGAGGGACAGGGTGCTAGCGAGGGCTCTGTGCTGCTGCCTCTGAAGTCACAGAGTGCTGACCACACTGAGACACACTTGCAGTCTTATGGAGACGAGCCAGGGACTCCTGAGGTAACAGGAGCCAACAGGGAAACACCAGAGAATGATCTGACAGGAATGAAATGGTGTTTCTGTAGGGAGACAACACGGCCAGTGGCTCAGCTGAAGTGCCTCTACATCACTGCATGCAGCGTTGGGAACAAACAGGAGGAGCTGGAAGCCACTGTGCTGCTCGAAAGCGATGTCCTAGCTGCCATTACATCTTGGTGGGATGAATCCCCTGACTGGAGCTCAGCTATTGATGGCTATAGGCTGTTTGGGAGGGACAGAGGAGGAAGGAGAGATGGAGGGGTTGCCCCTGCATCAAGAGGTGGATTGAGTCTGACAAGCCATCTCTGAAGAACAACCTGTGAGCTGAAGAAGCACAACGATGAGCAGGTAAAGGCCTGTGGGTACGAAACACAGACTGAGGCAACAAAGGGAACCTTGTGCTTGGTGTCACTACAGGTTCCTGACCAAGGGTAGCCTATTGATGAGACCTTCTTCCTCCAGCTACAGGAAGGATCACACTCGCAGGCTCTTGTCCTGCTGGGACACTTCAGCCACCCCAATATCTGTTGGAAAAGTAGCAGAGCGAGCTGTAGGCAGTTCAGGAAACTCCTGGAATGCATGGAAAATAACTTTCTGACCGAGGTAATACACAGCCCTACTGGAGGGGTTGTGTTACTGAGTCTGTTGGTCACCAACACAGGTGAGATATATTGGGGATATCAAGATGAGAGGCTGCCTGGGCTGCAGTGATCATGCACTGGTGGAGTTCACAGTCTTGAGGGATATGAGTGAGATAAGGAGCAGCACAGGGAGGACATTGACCTGTTGGAACAAGCCCAGAGAAGTGCTACCAAGTTCATTAGAGGGATGGAGCACCTCTCCAATGAGGAAAGGCTGAGGGAGTTGAGATCGGTCACCCTGGAAAAGAGAAGACTTTGAGGTACCTAATTGCAGCCTCCCTGTGCCTGAAAGGAGTCTACAGGAAAGTTGGAGAGGGACTTTTTACAAGGCCATGTAGTGATAGATCAAGGGGGTAACTAAAAGACAGTAGAATTAGATTAGATATTATACTGTGAATGTTAAGGAAAGTTCCCAGTCTGATCATTCATGAGTCTCTCTAGCAGTTGTACTCCCAAGGCCAGAGACTTTCACTGATAGGACCAAAGCCCCTTCACAGGGAGTGGCTCCAGCGACCTGTCAGGTCCTTCTTTGCTCCCCACACACCCCAATCACACAGTCAGACCAGATTTTGTCATACCAAAATCTTTTATGTTTCATTCCATAAAGCAGTTTGTTCACACTGCGGTAACACAGAAACAGCCTGAGCTGGTGCCTCTGAGGAGGGACCCCCAACAAAGCAACCCCTGGGCTTTTTATACTCTCACAGTCTACCGATGTGCAAGTCTTCCTCTTCCTTTTGACTCCTCTGCTCCTGCTGTGTCTCTCAATGTGCATTCACCTGGCTGGCACCATTTGTCTTCATTCCCCCTTTTATCCAAAGAGTTGGCAGTTCATGGCCTTTTGTTCAGGCTCCCACCCAGAGCTGAATCTGCATCTCAAACTTCATCTCAGTTTGCAGCTTGCAAAGCGAGCTACTTGTTCTGGATATATTCCTGAACTGGGAGGGTGGTGAGGCACCACCCAGAAAAGCTGTGGATGTCCTATCCCTGTAGGTGTTTAAGGCCAGGTTGGCTGGGGCTGTGAGAAACACCGTCTAGTGGAAGTGTTCTTGCACATGGCAGGGATGCTGAAATGAGATGATATTTAAAGTCCCTTCCAACCCAAATCTTTCTATGATTCAATGATTTTATGATAGGCTCAAGACATATTTACAGGCAGAAAACAGGTTGGGGAGGCTGGAAAGGCTCTCTTGGTGGTGCTGCTTTTATCATAGTGTTCCATCTCCATAAATTATGATGTTCAGATGGTATTTAATGTCTGTCTCTAACCCCAGCATAAGCTGCTTGACTGACAAAGTAAAAGATATGAAGAGCTGTATCAATAGATATATTTTGACAAGTGATGTATCAAAATGCTTTCTTTGAAGTTCTGATAATTTTAGTCAAGGTCAGGTTACATGAGAAACAAATATCACAAATTATTTTATCTTAGGCTCCTATATTTAGCAAAAATATCTTGCATCATTAGAAATCCTAGCATACAGAACGAAGTACCATGTCCCCAGATTAACTATGAAACATGAAATGGTAAAATGGTTATGGAAATGAAGTATCTGTGAGAAGGTCTTCAGCTTTTTCTGAATTTTGGAGAATTTTCAGTTAAGTAGGAGTCTCCTACCTTAAGAAACATACTGTGGAAACAGTAATAATCAAATTTTGATAGCCTTTGACAAAATGGAAGAGTGAAAGCATCGAATTTTCAGTGCTTTCCTATTACCTGTCTGCCACTTGACAAAACGTGTGCGTTCAGCAAGTTTCGTATAGTTTAATATTTTCATTCCAGGTTGGTATAACACTTGTGACCTGAAATACTTGGAAAGCCCTGTAATGTCCAGAGGATGCCTTTTAAAATAGACGGGTGTGTCAGCACTTCCAGCAACAGTTCCATCCATTATCTGGATATGGTTCTTCTCCTTGGATTTGGATGAGAAGGCTGTGGAAGGCCATCTGAGATGGTATGGCAGCCCTGAAGAAAGCTCTAACTCTCTGCAAAGGACCATCTATCAGTTGCACCAGGATGAGGCACTGTAGGTACCCAGCCTTAGGAGCTTGCAGTGCTTGGCAGCTGTGGAAATTCAATTTCTGTTGAATAGGGCCATTAATGAGCAACAAAAGAACCATGTGCTTCAGTTAATATTAACAACAGAACTCCATCAGAGTGCTTAGAGATGCAAAAGTCATGGTAAATTAAAGCACATCTAATTCAAAGCAACATTTATTGCAACCTGTTTGTAACATTGGTAGTAAATCCAGCATAACTTCTTCTCTGAACAGTGATAGGTGTAAATTCTGGCAGGCAATGTGTATCTCTGTCCATTTCCTGTAAAAAATGCAAACTGTTTTTCTGATTATGACATGAGAGACGGATTAATTGAAATTGCTTAGCAGACGATCTCTTGAATATTCATAGCCTGCAAGGTACTCTAATACAGTTAACAAAATTAAAACAATATGCTCTGTTTACCAAGAAATATGGTCTTACCTCTCTAAATAAAAAGCAAATACAGGCTTGTACTTGATTATGGACAGAAAGATTTTTTTAAAGTATGAAAATTTAAGATTGCATACTATCAAAGCAGTCATTAATGTAATACAGAGTTCGAATCTCCAGTGCAAAATATAAAAATGAGTTGTCAGTGGATAAAACCATCTACCACACCTGCTTTGAATATTTACATGCCAATTTTTAATGTTTGTAAATGTAGATCAGACTTATTCTTGCATTATCATGGAATCACAGAATTGTTAGGGTTAGAAGCAATCTCTGGAGATCATCCAGTCCATCCCCCTGGGTCAAGGCAGGGTCACCTAGGGCAGGTTACACAGGAATACACTCAGGTTTTGAATGTCTCCAGGGAGGGAGGCTCCATGACCACCCTGGGCAGCCTGTTCTGGTGCTCTGCCACCCTCAGTGTGAGGGCACTTATCTCGCTGTGAAATTACAATCAGGCCTTATAAGCGGGAAAATTCAGAATGGTGCTTGCTTTTTGTTTCATTTGGAAAACCTGCACTGAATCTGAAGGACTCAGTTCTGGCAAAAGTAGCCATTTTCTCTATGTTGTGGAAAAGTTATCCAGCTCGTCTCTCATCCAAGAGTTTTCAGCTAGCACTTTGGTGCCTTCCCTAGTCTCTTCAGATGTTATTCAGTACATCAAGAAGGTCTTGCATCTGAACACAGTGGATATTCCTCCTTTTGCCAAAGAAGATCATCCAAAAAGAGCTGGAGTTTCAGGATCTTTCCTGGCTATGGTTTCATAGTGGAGTCTAGAATTGTCACAAACTAATACCTACATCCAGGTGTCACTTTCTGCTAACTGGATTATGACCATTCTAGTGGAAGCCATATGTCGTGGTTTCACCCCAGCTAGCAGCCAAGACCCAGGCAGCCACTCGCTCACTCTCCTGCTGGTGGGACTGGGGAGAGAATGGGAATGGTAAAAGCTGGAAAACTCCTGAGTTGACATATAGACAGTTTAATGGGGATAAGAAAATCCATGTACACAAGCAAAGCAAAACAAGGAATTATTTCACTGCTTCCCATGGCAGGCAGGTGTTCAGCCATCTCCAGGAGAGCAGGGCCCCATCATGTGTAACGCTTACTTGGATAGACAAACACCATGACTCCAAATGTTCCTTCATTTCTGCTTCTTCCCCCCAGCTTTATGTACTGACCATGATCTCACATGGTCTGGAATATCCCTTTGGTCAGTTTGGGTCACCTGTCCCAGCTGTGTCTCCTCCCAACCTCCCAGGCACCCCCAACTTCCTCAGCAGCGTGGCAGCACAAAAAGCAGAAAAGGCCTTGGCTCTGTGTAAGCCCTGCTCAGCAATAACAAACACAACTCTGTGTTATCAACCCTGTGTTCAGCACAAATCCAAAACACAGTCCCATACCAGCCACTGTGAAGAAAATTAACTCTACCATAGCCCAAACCAGCATATTATACTTCTAGTGTGGAATTAAAATTGAATTATGTTTTGTGCCTTGGGTACAAAATAGAATAGGAGAACCGATTGAGTTGCTTTTGCTACAGAGCTGCAGTTTTCTCTTGGGAAAATGCTTTTTGGGAACTCTGCTGATTTTCCTTAGTAATTTTAGAGTGTTTCATGTAATAAATGTAATGAATTTATATAATAAAATCATGAAAAATCCTTTTTTTTTTCCAAAGGATTGTCCTAAGTTATGTTGAAGTAACTAGGTACTATTCATCTGACTCTGGTAATTCTAATGCTATTTCTTTAAACAAATGTTAAGGAAGAAAGAGACTACCCATTGTTTTCACTAAGAATGCAATGGAATTTGGGTACACAATGTAATTGTGTCTACCTGCCCAACAGGAAAAATTAATGAGGTTTTAACTGTAATAATTTGAAAACAAAATTCAGTAACGTGTGGATGTTTCACATTTTGATTTCATTCAATATCCATTCTTTCCTTATTCTTGCCTTATTCTTTCTTCAGTTCTTTGACAACTCTAGCGATAGGTCCAAAATTGAAAATGCCTTTGGAGCTCTGTTTGCCTTTCTGATTTTTCAGTCAATACACATAATCAGTTCACGTGCCTTTGATGTCTCTTTCAGACCTTTTATTAGGTGTTACTGTCATTCTTTCTCCCTGTTTCGTTCATTAGTCTTTAAGATCTACCTCCATGGCTAACGGCTTTGTTTGCTTTGTACTCAGATTTTTTTCCCAGCTTTTTTTTTCCTAAACAAAGGAAGTTTGCTAAAGGATGGGTGTGTAGAGCAGTCATATCTTAGCACCATAAAACAATGAGCCACCCTGATCATTAGGTAATATTATTTTCTGAACACTGCAGTGAAATGGATTTAGCAAAGATATCCCAAATTTACAGCTGAAAAGTGGTGAAGACATACATGTGTCAGTGTTTCCAAGGTATACTGTCTTCTGGAGGTGTAGATATGTATGTGCTGAAGTTTTTAAAAATGCTAGCTTTCATGCTTATGTAATATTGAAAGTCAGTGATGTGCAAGGACCTTTCGAAGGATCTGGAAACGTGACTAGTTGCTTTAACAAGTGCTTACAATCTCATGGCTCCAAAAGGCACAGCTCCAGATCAAGCAAGAAATCTTTCAGAGTACCAGGAATTGAAGCCTTCAGCATACGGCCGTGGCATTAGCTGCAAACCCGTATTTCCTTCTCTTTGATAATCACAGTTTGAATCCAGTTTTAATGAAGGTGCAGGATTACAGTTTTTTTATCTTAGCTGGCTTGTTAATTCCTGGTTGACAACACATTTTCTAATACCACAGTAATAACTTCAGCACATATAGGAACTGTAATCATGCCAAGACATCCTGTCAGACTTTATAGAAACCACAGAGGAGTTAAATAGGACCGTGTGCAAGGCCAGACTAGCAAGTAGAAGCCAGATAAAACATTTGAGCATTCAGATTTGATTACCGGGCACGGAACTGGCAGCATCCTTGATCTCTCAGCAGAGAATTACATTGTGAAGAGGTGAAGCAGCACCATAATATAATATAATTTAATGTAGAAGAGCTGATGTTTCATTAGCAGCCAATGATTTGGAAGAATGTTTTCAACACATTGCTTTTGAATAGGTTATATATTAAATCCATATAACTAACAGTGCTTAACCAGGTCTGAAGGATGGTTACAGCATCTGACATTGACAGATTCCAAAATAACAGTCTTGGAGAAAGAAAGAAAAATGAGATATATTGGGAATTTGACTACAATTGGCTAAGAAAGTTGTTTTGAGTGGTGACTTCAACATATGAAATACTGTAATACTGGGGCTGGTTTTGGAAAGCAGGAAAACCATTATTTGCTGATTTTTCCAGGGTTTGAACACTTTATTTCTTGTTAATAAACTGTGAATAAGATAGCTTTCTCTTTTTTAAGGGTGGGAGTTATTTCAGTTATTTTCATTCTCGTAGACTAAGTCCTTGCACTTAGGGGAGTATGTCCTTCAGAAATCTGATAAATTGTACTGTTCAACCCATCTGATATCAAGAAAAAAAGACTTATGGGGTTTGTTCAGATAGGGCTCCAAAACTTGGTAGGTTTGAACAGGAGACCTCATAGATCATATGTATTTCATAAAATGTTCTGGATTTTTGCTTGGTTTTCAGTTAACTTAGCAGGTTCTATAGCTATCCTTCTCTCTCTCCACACCCCTCCCCCACAACTTTCCTTCCTCCTTTTCTTCCTTTCTCTCTTTTTCTCCTTCCTGATGGATCTTGACATTGTGGCTTCTTAAGCTGTGCATTGTTTCTTTCATGCAATACATTTTAAGCATTTTAAAGGAACTCCTTAAAATGTATTAAATGTATTAAAATATATTACATTTTTGATAATACCTCCTGTCTAGGTTCAGTGATGCTCTTCTTTAGTGTTACTGTATCTGTTGGGTAAACAGCATTGTATCATACCCGATAAACAGCCTCAATACCTCGAGGTATGCAGCAGAGGACTGGGTCATTCTGTAAAATCAGGTGAATTGCTTTTCCGGGCTGAGACAGAAGTCTGTTCGGCCAGGATTAGGGAGCAGAAGCCTTGAAGTGCCTGCAGGACATGGAGTGCAGCACGGTGTAGCAGCACAGTAAGCACACCTCCTCCAAAACAAGGTCCCAGTTTACAGCAGCCTGTAGCTTGGGGATGTCTGTCTTTTTGTTTAATAGCCTGGTGGTTTTTCACTCTCCTATCAAGTAGTGCAGTTGCTTTGTAGATGCCTGTAAGCCACAGTGCCCCATGGCAAGGGTTTCCAAAGCTTAACCGGTGTGATGAATGCCCTTTTGAGAGGGTAATGAGTGGAGGAGAGCAGGGGACACAGGCACCACGTTGGTTCTCTCATTCGCTTTGCCAGTCCTTGGGATCTCAAAGGTTAGGCAAAAACTGTTCTTTCATTTCTCCAAGTGGCATGATACTTTGTAGGTCCCTCCTAGCAAATGCTTCCTCACTTTTCCCCAGACTAAAGAGACCTTGTTTATTTAGTAACTCCTTAGGCAGATATTGTGTACCCCCGACCATCTGTTCTGCTCCTTCTAACTTAGTCTTTTTGCACTCAGGTCCTGAACTACACCCAGCATCAAAACACTTTTGTCCAATGGATTTGCACTGAGGCATATCACTCTTCCGTGGTTTTGTTCGCTGTCCTTTTTTGAGGTATCAAAATGTTATGAAGTTAAGGCTTCTCACCACCCTGTAAATACTGACCTGAGGTAACAGCAACAGGAAGCCTGCTCTTTGTAACATCACAGCCCACAGGTTGAGTATTAAATTTTCTTGTGTTGCTACCTGTCTTTATGTTGAATCATGTAAATTGTCTAAAAATTAATGAAGCTTCAGACACTATACCTGTTTCTAACAGATATTATAAATTATTTAAGTATTATTTTACTCTGTGAATGCAAAAGTTGATATTAGAGGGGCAATATGAGCCTGCTGCCTCAAAATATAAAAAGAAATTGCTGCTCTTTGGACAACCTCATGAGTTTTTGTACTCATTGTCAGGTCAGAATCACCACAAAATACAAAACACACCTCGTCTCAACAGCAACAAACACCTTGTCTGTGCATAATATTCTATCTCCTGGGTGTAAATACCTATTAATTAATCAGAAAAATTGGATGTTTTCTCCCACTTAAAATAAACAGAAAATTATTTTAAGTAAACAAAGACGTTATTTATATTTTGAACGTCTACAAAAACAAAAACCTGGACTATTTAATTTGATGTAGCAGTTACCAATCAAAAGGAGAATTTAGAATGTGTTAAATTATATACAGTTGTTTTAAATAGGTATTATTTTATAAGTGCTGTATCAGCTAAAAATGCTTTCTAGCTTCAGGAATAAAATATAATTCTCAATATTAGTTACCCTTCTCTGTGTGCATGTTACCAGCATTCAGGGATGCAGTAAAACTTGCCTTCTATTTGAAAGGGCTCTTTTGATGTATGCTAACTCTACAGGACACTGCAGAAATCATCGATGTTTCATGAGGCATCTTAGCTTGCTCCCAATATTGTAGGTACACCATAGATTTTAATTTCCTTTGAAAATTGTTTAGTTTGTGAATTTTTACATAGTTTTTTTTTTTTTCCCATTACGGAAACTGTTGCTCTGAAGTTCAGTATAAAAAATAATTGCCCCATTGTTATTTTATTCCAGTTTTAGTGGGCTATTAATAGATTATGGATATTTTGTAGATTTACAAGGGACATGGAAGTGGATATAAAGTAAAAGAAATGAGAAGGAAAAATTACAGGTTGAGGCTGGATTGGAATAGGAAAAATACTGTAAAATGTCAAGTCCATTTCAATTACTGCAACTCTCTTACTTATTAACTTACTTTCCTACACAAAACTACCCTCTTCAGAAACTTTCAAAAATCTATTGCTAAAAGTACCAGCAATTGTATCCACCAATTTTGGTATCCCACAGATACTAAAATCTATGGGTCCACATTCCCTTTGATGTCCAAGATTTAGCTGCCTTTTGTTTTGTTTCATTTCGTAAAATTAAGCAAATACATTGTCTACCATCCTGAGTGTTTTAAGTTTGTGTGATCTTGTAGGATACACTTTTGGAGTAGTGAGAAACATCACTGCATCTCTTGCAGACATCACCCTAATTTAAAATTAGCCACTTCCAGGGAGCTTAGCTGTAACACTACATAGCAAAGCACAGGCTTGTTCTTGTTCCCTGTGTTAGGAGGGCATGTCTTCAGTTCATGTTTTTGGCCAGCTGTCAATATTTTCCTGGTACAGCTGTCAATTGACTGATTTGAAGTGAGCAGTGACATGCTAGCCTGAGTTACCACACTCTAACCCTGGTCTGAACACTCTAAAATTTACAACCTGAAATAAAGTGTACACCCAGTTTTCCTGGGGCAATGCAAAATGTCTTTGTTGAATGCTTTCTGGGTGAACTGATGCAGTCTACCTCCTAGCAAATAAGAAGGCACTGTGCTTGATGATGATAATATACAACACTAGTTAAAGTTATTAGTGGCAGTGTGTTGTCTTTGTTAATAGTGACTCATGTAGAACATCTTTACTGCATTATGAAAAGATTTCAGTATAATTGTTCATGCTTTTGGAGACTCGAAAAAAATTAAAAGCTTGTAGAGATTGTAGTATTCATGGTTTAGCTCCTTAATGCCTTGGAGGTAACTTGTCAAACAAAAGTCAACAAATGGTTTACAAAGAACTATAATAAGAAACAGTTTTTTTTCTTGTTCTGTGTTCATGTCTGGGCCACTCTCTTTACTATAATCTGATAACACTGATTTAACCCTTACGTAAAACACAGACACCTGTTTGGATTTCTCTTGTGACCTTAAAAGAACATCATTAACATGATTCAGCATTTGTGAGGTGCTATACTTTCAGCAAAAAATGTTATCCTCTTTCATATAACTTTGATATCTCAGAGTTTGAATGTTAGCTTTAGAGTTTTCATATAAACATGTTTTCAAGAAAATATGTTGTTTTGGCAATGCAGACTCCAGATGTTCTTCCATATTCTGGATCTCTTGCCATTCCTTAAACAAAAATATGCAGAGGTTCTAAACTGGAAAATGCATTTTTAAATACAACCATAGTTTATGAAAGTGTGAACATTGTTTTTTCTGTGTTCTCTCACCCCATTATTTCTGTATAAGGAAAATGGTAAAATTGTGATGAAACATTTGCTTTTCTTCATAATTGTCTTAGGAGTTAGTAGTAGCTCTTTTCTAGTCACCAGGGCATTTTTTTGTTACTGTCACTTTTAATTGTATCATTCAAAATACTTACAAACCTGCTTTGGTACAGCAGGCTTACTTCAGAACTTTCAACCTGTTTAGTTGATGAAGAAGCAGGAAACACTTTAACTATTTTCTGGGTCAGAAACATCTTTCTTGTGTGTCTTTCCTGACGCTAGTTAAGCACAGTAACTGCCATTTTATTTCTCCCACTCAACAAAACACTAGCTTTAATAGATTTTGGACTGGAACGCTGTTGTACTTTCCCCAAAGTGTGTCTTGACTTGAGTGTGAGGCACTTGAAGGAAAGTCTTTCTTGAATATATTAAGAACATACACTGGTAAATTATGTGGATAGAAAATATATTTTAACTAATATGGTTTTTGAAATTCTTTTATAGATGCTTCTCTAAAGAAAAAAAATTTTAAAAACAGTTTTATAAGTAATTTCTTAGATCTCAAAGTTCCTTGTGAAGTCATGATAGAGCTGTATCTATAGATTTGCAATAACTAAGGGAGTGCATTTTAATTAAAGCCTTTTATTTACTAATTTTAAAGAACTATTTTATTCCTAAAGATATTTTCTTCCAACAAAAATCTCTCAGTGGAGTTGAAAATAACTTCACAGCATGACTGTGACAGAGCTAACTAGCCCAAAGGCCAGAGTCCCAGATGAGTGGGAGGGAAATTGAGGTCATCCCCTTAATCTTCGTGGCAAGAGTTAAACTGTCACCTTGCTGTATTATTTAAATTCTCTTTGTAGGCAAATCTGAAAGAAAATATGCTGTCTCAGCTGCAACTGCTTAACATGTGTTAGTGTTTGATCATTTTTTTAGTCATAGGACTTTTAACAAATGCAGAGTTTAATACCTACTTTAAGGTCAAAAAGGTACAGAGGACATTCCCTGTGGAGGCATCCTGAAGAGTGAGGAATATCTAAGTAGAACTTTTCACATTCCCTTCTCTTGAAAACTTCCTACTGTTCTACTACTCCTGTGCCATCCATTCAGGAAAGCTGCTGTGCTTACAGGGAGGCTGTCCTCCTTCTGTGGTAGGGAAGTGTGTGGGATTTGTTTGCAATCTTTGTTTTTTTACTTCAGTGGAAGTAGCAGAAGCAGACATGGAGCTGAAGATCATTCCTCTAAGTTGGTGTCTGTTTTAATTGACTTGTTCCATTCCACACTGAAGTTACTTTCCTTCCGTGTAATTTTCCTTTCATGTTAGTAGACTTCTGTATTCATTCCACCATCCACTTTTACTCTTATTGCAGAATTTTTATGTATCTTTTTCCCAGTAAAAAGTGGCTGCTCAGCAGCCTTTGAGCTTGTCATCACAGATTTAAAACGAAAAATTTACTGGCTTGTTTTCTTTTTACTCTTTGGCACTGTCCATATGCAGCTGGTTTCTGCAGATGTTTTCTGAACAGAGCTAGTAACTTCTAAAACCTTGCAAATATCATCAGAGTTACAAGTTTCTACTTCCCTAGAGCTTCAGCACACAAGATACATCTGTCCTTTGCAAGATCTGGCTGCATTTCTTGCCTTTTAAATATAGCCTTCACCTCATGGTAAAGATATGTTTTCTCCTAGCAGCAGAGTTGGTAGACATTTGTATCTGTTATTGATGCTGGAATGGCCCTTCTAATGCAAAAACCATGGTTCCAAATAAGCTGTGTGTTCCCTTCACAGACTAAACATGCTTTTCTGATTACCTTTGTATAATTTTATACTGCATCAATTTGTAGCTGAACTTCTCATTAACTCTCTGTTTCAAAATTTTAATTCTTCTTTCCCCTCTGTATCCTTTTTTGTTATTCCCTGTTGTCTATTTCCTTCCTCAGCTTTCTTCATTTAATTCCTTTCAATTGAAGAACATTTCTGCACACCAATATCTTTCGTGTGTCTTTCTTCTAACTCTGAGAGTTTCCACCTTCCCCAAAGTGATTTTTGCACACCACATCTGCCAAGTGCTTTACCTTTCGAGGTTTTGAAGGAGAGCATGCTAGAGAAAAAGAAATGCTACTGACAAATACCCTTCATTCTGTTACACCCACTCATTTGTTAGTGGCTGTTTAGGGTGTAGGGAACAAAGATCATACATTCAGTAGCTGGTGTCTATGCAGGCAACCTCGTGCTTATTTCTGACCATTGTAAAGCAAATAGTAGCAAGTGGATTTGTCTTTGGCTGTGAAGATCTTTACTGGCTGGAGTATGCACCCTAAGCAGGGGGTTGTATCTCCAAATCCTTAATGGTGTAAAATCCTCAAAAGTTAGAGCATTTGTTTTTCATTGTTTGTTTGTGTTTTCTTTCAAAATAATGAGACTCTTGCTTGTGATGACAGGCCATATCTCCTAGCTTTAGAACAGAACTGCCCTACCACTGGTGGTCAATTTAAAAAGGAAACTGTGGTGGGAAGCCAGCTTAAAGCCCATTGGTTCCCTTTCCTTTCAGAGATCTTCCTTTTGGGGGAGAGTGTTTGACCTAAACTTTATAAGAGAGAAAAGGCATTTCAAATGCTGACTTGAAAGTGTCCCAGGAAAGAGCAAAGATGCCATTGGTGAAAGTGGGGAGTTCTGGTAGCTTCAGTCTTTGATCCCAAATGTAGAAAAGTCAATGCTTCCTTCAGAAATCAATGCTTTCTTTAGACTGACTGCTCTCAGAAATTAACAAGAGGGAGAAAATGGCATTGGATTCGTTACTAATTATGTATAGGTTTTGAATTACACTTTTATAATGCAGCATATACCTTTTAAATTTTTTTATGAATAAATCTTCAGTGTTATTATTGTTGGTTAAATACTTACTTATACAAAAATACATGGTTTTCATAAAGGGGAGTATGGAAGTGATAACATGAACCAAGCAAGGAAAAGGAAGACACAGGTCTGCTTTATACTCCTTTATTCTGGGAAACTGTCCCTAAGTGAGATGCTGCAAGGGTACTGTATCTCAATAGCACCAATTGTATTAAAGAGTTTGTGATGTTCCCAGTGTGAGGAGAACTCTGCTCAGAATAGCTATGTTGGATTTCTTGAGCTATTCCATGCGGGATTTGCCTGATTTGGATTTTGTATTTTGTAAGAATAGTATTTTAAATTGCTTTATTTTCTTCTAGAAACATAGATTTTAAGAGGGTGCTTACAACTAGTCTAGGATTTGATGTGACAGATATTTATATTTAATGCAGAGCGAAACACAAAATACACTTAACCTTTATTCAGTTGCATTGTAAATGTATTCTACTTTCTTTCAACTGAAGTGAATTATATTAATAACTTGTTATTGTTAAAATGTCAAGAGTATTTTCTTTCTCTTTGAATTATCATTTCTTTGCTCAGGGTATTGGGTTTTGCTTATCGCTCCTGACATGGAAAGGAAGAAATGTAATCTTATGTGAAATGTTCAGACTTCTCCTGAATAGGTAGGTTATTTCTTTTAGATTAGCTCAAGTAATAGTTACAGAGCTGACATACGAAATGTGGAAGGAGACAGGAACCAGACAATGCACTGAAACCGAAACGCTTTCTCGTTTCAAGATACAGTCTCCCCAGGACTAATAGAATGATGAGTACAACTTGTCAGGCATTGCTGTATGTGGCACTTCTTTTTATTTTCGCCAAGCTGATTTTGAGCATGTAGCTTTTATTTTATTGTGATATTATCAAAATAATTTACATTCACTTTGCAGAGTTGAAGTATACCTGTTTGGGGATGATATTAGAGAAGTCCAGGAAGAAAAAACATACCATAAGGAGTTTTGAATTTCATTCAATCTCTGCAGCTGATGAAAAATATTCACTGTAAAGTTTCTGGTTAATCAGATAGACCTTAAACGCTTCTCCCCTCTCACCACTTCAGAAACAGGTCGTTCGGCCTCTTAAGGGATAGCTACAGTACAGGAAATATGTTAATCATATTTCAGTCAGTCTGGAAAGGTTGAGGACTGGTAGATTTTATGGTTGAGAACCTTCCAACCTGACTGACAAAGTGAACAGAAATGTGAAGTTAAGCCTTTGAATAACGGTTATTGTTCATAACCAGAAATATATGAAATATGTAATGATTTTATTCCAACAAGACAAAAAAATTTCAAACTGCTGTCTTCATCAGAAACTCTGTTTCAAGGATGGATGTAAGGTTTAAATTATTGTCCTTCCATCCAGCTTCATAAAAAGTAGTACAGCTTTATATTTCATCAGCAAGAACAATCTAGCTACAACGCTGGCAAAATTTTCTTTCCAGTAAAGTTGGTTTAAGCCAACGTGTATGATTTTACATTCAAGTTTTCAAATTAATTAAAGCTTTCCAACAGCTGCTGTTGATTCATTTATAAAACTATCGATGAAAGAGCAAGGTCCAGGGTAACATTATTTCTGTGCATTTTTCTTTAAAGTACACATTTAGCCCAATAGTGTTAGTAAGAGTATTGTTTTCCAGATGTAGTATTTTATTTAAATATTTATTAGCTATGGTTTAATTTATTAAATTAAAGCACAATGTACTACACCTGGGTTGTGGCAATCCCAGACACACCCACAGGTTGGGCAGAGAAGGGACTAAGAGCAGCCCTGTGGGGAAAGACTTGGGGGTGATGGTTGATGGAAAACTCAACATGACTCGGCCATGAGCACCCACAGCCCAGAAAGCCAAACGTGTCCTGGGCTGCATCCAAAGCAGCGTGGCCAGCAGGGGAGGGAGGGGATTCTGCCCCTCTGCTCCTCTCTGGTGAGACCCCACCTGGAACACTGCATCCAGCTCTGGGGTCCCAGCACAGAAAGGACATGGAACGGTTGGAACAAGTCCAGAGGAGTTCACGAAGTTGCTCAGAGGACTGGAGCACATCCCCTGCAAAGCCAGGATGGGAAAGTTGGGGCTGTTCAGCCTGGAGAAGAGAAGATTGTGTAGAGACCTCACAGCAACTTCCCAGTATCAGAAGGAGGTTTACAGGGAAAATGGAGAGGGATTCTTCATCAGGATCTGCAGTGATAAGACAAGGAGTAATGGGTATGAATTGAAAGAGGCTATTAGAAAGAGATTCTTTACTGTGAGGGTGGTGAGGCACTGCAACAGGTTGCCCAGGGAGGTTGTGGTTGTCCCAGCCCTGGCAGTGTTCAAGGCCAGGTTGGATAAGCCTTTAAAAGCAACTTGGTCTTGTGGGAGACACTGCCCTTCGCGGTGGGGTTGGGACTAGATGATCTTTATGGTCCCTTCCAACATCCCATGATTTTGGCAATGACAAGAATGTGAAAGTAAATCTTAGTTTTAGTATCTAGATCTTACAGTGATGTCAGAAATTTTCATGAGCTGTCTTATCTACAAGAAGTCTGCATATACTTTAACACTACTGGTGTGATTTCTTTTGTAACTTTAAATTCTGAAGAAATATCATTGTCCTGTCTAATGTCAATCTCAGCTCTTTTTTCATTTTTATGACCTTATAACTTCAAAATGAAAACTGTGAATGCGAATGCCGTTAAGAGCTGGGGAAAGCAACACTCAGACCTCATGCTGGCCCACCCACTGAAACAAACAAGCAAACCTACAAACAAAGGAAACAAAAAAGATGTCTTTTATTTTAAAATCACTGTCGTGTATTGTTCTGTGGCAGACAAGGAGGTTAGAATAAAACCCATGTTTGCATATTGCAGAGTTGGGATGAAGTTCTGAGGGTAATCTCATTTGTGAGCTTCCAGGCATGCTTCCTATTTCTTTAACAGAAATGCCGAAAATTTATCCTGGGTGTCTGACATTTGCAAATTTTACTGGATTCCTGTGGGATGGGGAACATATTACGGAGAGTTACTGTTTTAAAATATTTTCCATTGTCAATGAGAGATTTTTTTAAAGTGTACTCACAATTTGTCTCCCCTACCCAGCCCAAAGAAAGGAATGAACTGAATGTGTTTTGGAGACCTTTGTTCTTAGCGTGACTGGAAGGGATAATAAGAAGCTTTTTACCAGTTCTCATACTGTATTCCAGAGGACAATTACTTGTCATTGAATGTATCTGGAAGAGAAAGCATGGAAACAGCAACTGATTCCATCATCTTGTCTTGTAAAACTAGAGCTACCTATAGTATCTCCCCTTAGATGTGAGCCAGTTTGAACGACAAATTAGTCCTGTGCTTTGCATTTCCCCGAGAGCCTCCCAAATGAATGGGCCAAGATGTTATTAAGGGCATGTTTATACTATGTTTAAATCCTCTTTATAATGGCATAATTTGAAGTTAAGAATTGTTAATGAGTTGGGTTTTTTCCTGGGATCAAGTGCTTCCATGAACATAAATACAGAAAAATCTTGCATTCTTCTTTTCATCCAATAAAAAGCATGATTTTTTGAGCTTAAAAATAAAAAGAAAACAAAAATCAGGTATATTCCTGAAATGACTTGTAAATAAATATAAGCTTCCATCTGTTATCTAATTATAAGAATTATGTTTTTTTCCCCATCATGTTTATTCTTTTTTAATGTCTTAGAAAAAATAATTTGCTTGTGGGATAGAACGGCTGGAGAAAAATTCGTACTTAACTTGCTAGGAAATGTCTTAGTGAGTAGCTAGGCAGCCCAAAAAAGCACAATTTTGCTTTGTGAAAATGTATGTGTTTTGTATAAACCAGTTTTGGAATGAACAGCTGTCTAGACATTTCACATATTAAATAGTAAAGAACTGAAGCCCTGGATTTATTTAATACAACTACTTGAGCGGAAAGTCTTGTGTTTTATATATGGGGCCAAGAGTCATAAAACCTTGGACTCTAGTCCCCTTTTTGATGCTGAGTGACCTTAATAATTCTTTGCACTTACATAGCACTTGGCAAACATTATTAATTTAAACTTCACAGAGTCCCTGAGAGGTACAGAGGTGTAATTATTTGACTTTTTCAAGTGTGAGAATTGAGACTCATAGAGGTTATGCTCTGCAATAAAACAAGTTCAGAAAGAGGGTGGAAACTTGGGTCACTTGGCACTGACTCCTGGTCCTAATCTGCTGGAGTACTGCTTAAAGCCTCAGCTCCTTAGCCTAGCACACAGGGTTAATACTGCTTTTCAGTCTGTAGATGCTCAGGCTGAACTGTGTGCCAGGGAGATAAGGAAGATACACATCTGTGGCATTTGTCTTCTGTGGAAGGTACCACTGACCTGCTTTGAGTTCTTAGGAAATTCCTTGTAGGCAAGGACGGGCAATTCTAATCCAGAAGAAGGAAATGAAACGATGTCTTGTTTTAACAGATATTGAAAATCTAAGAGAGGTTGCCACAAATACGCTTGACGCGGATGCAGAGCAGGGCAGTAGACTGACTGCACAAGGACCTGAGGCTGTCTTGGTTACTCACTGCATGACTCTGAGGCAGTTACTCATCCTTTTTGAGCCTCAGATTTCTTTTTGTGTGTTCTTAATTTGCTTTTAAGTCATTCTGTGCTGCCAAAACATGAGCCTAGGAAATGTTGGATTTTAGTGTGGTGTTTCTTGGCTTTAGGATTAATCCCAGTGAATTTCTAGTGCAGAAGCTTTTTCCTAACTAAGGCTTCCACTTATTTGCTTGCTGTTCCCAAGACGGGCCAAATTGCTGAAATCAGAAGACGAGATGACATGATGTGAATGTGCAACCAATTTTTATTGCCAGCATTTCCATCTGGTGGAGGTGCCTGTGGGTGGCCAGTTTTCAGGAAGGGCAACCTATGAGCCCTATTGAGCATTCCAGCTCATACACTGTGAAGTTTTCCATTCCTGCACTTCATTCGAAGGCATTGTGGAGCAGGAAGAAAGAAGCAATTTTAATTCACCTTTCTGACAGGTTCTGAGTGCCAGCTATGGAACAGGTGCAATGGTATTTCTAATTTATCATGATCTTCACCAACCTGCCAAAGTTCCCTGAGTGCACCATTCTAAAGTTGTCTTTTCCTCCCAGTGTACATGAGCTGCCCCTGGATCATGGTGTTTCCCCTATTCAAACAACCTTTTGCTTTCTGTGGATAAATTTTATGATAACAAATTGTGCTCACCTTTTGCAGGATTCAATAAAACACTTCTGTTTCTTCCTGTGTTTTTTGTTTTTTTTTTTCACTTTATATCTTGTTTTGTTCTGTTTCTCTAGTTTTGGGAGTTTGTTTTGTTTTCCACCAATTAACAGTATTTCCTTTTGAAAAAGTGGTTTTATTTGCTATGCATCCCGACACTTGATGTAGTGAATTATTTTTTACAAAAGTGTGGTTTCCTTTGTATTTTTCAGTCTTCTGTTCTCTTGTTTTTCCTGTAAATTTTTATTTTCTCTGCATTACTTACATGCTGTAATTGCTTTGTTATCGATAAAAAAATGTTAGGCTTTTTTACTCCTTTCATCACTGCCAGAACCTCAGTGAATGAACTGTAGCTCCTCTCATTACCATAGCTTTATTCTGCTTTGATCTAGTGATAATTGCCCTTGTCATCCTCTTGTAACACTTGCTATGAAAACTTGTGGTTAAAAACAGAGAGAAAGTAATAGGTGGTGTTGGAGAGAGATTAATTAGGAAGAATATTTTGCAAAATGAGTTGATAGAGAAATATTTTTATTTCACGTCATTAAATAACTGAGTCAGAATTGATTATGTAAACAGCAGCACACATGGAGGAGAGGCAAAGCTGCTTTACTGCAGCAGATGCAGCAAGAATATGGCTGAGACAGTTTGCGTTGTTTATTCATGGTGCAATTTTGGTCAAGTGAAGACAAATGAAAATTTTCAAGTGTCTGTCTGTCTTTAAGCTTTTTTTTTTTTCTCTCTCTCTGGTGTCCTTTGCCTTTCTTCCTTATAGCCTACTCTCTCTGTTTTACACTTAAGAGTTATTTTTCTAAGATGGTTATACTGTTTTTTAAACCATGTCTTTACGAGTCCGTTTCCCAAAGGGAGTGAAAGAAAAGTGTTTTGCTCACAGTGACCAAATGAGACAACAAGTTTGAAGTTAAGGTCTGTGCTGTGCTGCTGGGGGGCTCACTAACACTGTCAAAAAGTTTCTGGGATCTTGCAGCCACATAATTTTGGTGAAGCCAGCTGATATTTGAAATGGAATCCCTTTTTTATGGGAAATACGCGTGAAGTGACCAATTGAAAATACAAATAATAAATAAATAAATAAATAAATAAATAAATATATATATATAAGAGATTCAGCTTCATGGATATGCACACATTTTTTCCCTAGCTCTGGAATGTTTAGTCAAGCTGCAGTTTTTTATAATATCCTTCAGTAAACACAGACTTCACTGCTCATCATTCAGCATTATTTGCGTCCTGGGAGTCTTCCAAAGGAAACTAAAGATTTGGCAAGTCCTGGAAGCTTATACAGAAGACTGTTTATTGTAGGGGAATTTGAAAGATAAACTTGTCATCAAGGAGGCTAAGGTTACCAGGTGAAAATGAAAGAGAATGTTACTATATAACAGGACTAGTGGTGGAGGTATTCCAACCCAGTGGAACCAATCCTGGAAAATGCCTGAGACAGAAGATGGAGAGATAGCTCTAAGGACAATGAGTGTGTGTTGCTCTGGTTCTGCGTCTTGAATAAATTGTGTTGGAGCTACCCTGTGTCTGAGATGAAACTCTACATTTTAACACCTGGGTAGATCTTCTCCTTGGCAATTTTCAATAAAATGCAAATGAGTGCATTTTTTTAGGGGACCCAGTTGCTGAAATCCAGTTCTCACTTCAACATTGGAAGTATAGTGGAGCTGATACAGTTCCTCATTGTGAGGACAGCCACAGTGCAAATGTAAAGGTGATCTGTTTTTGAAGGACAACACAACAGTTTTTTAAAAGACTCATAACAGAGTCATACCCTTTGGTAGAGCAAGGGAATGTGCATTTGAAGATGTTAAAATTCTAGAGACCGCAGATGTAGTCCTGTTTCCAGCAATATTTCCAAGCCTGTATCCATTACAGCAGAGAGCAGCAGCTGCTGTCACCACAGGGTGCTTGCTCAATTCATATAAGGAGGCGTGGAAACCCATAGAATATTGTTTCATCTTACTCCCTCCAATGAAAGGTATGCTCAAACGGAGAGAGATATTTAGTGATTGCATTCATTTGTCGAATACTGGTAATTACATATTCATGATGTGCCATTGAACTGCACAAAAATCAAGCTGAAAAGTCAACCCTGTTTATTTTGGAGGCTGTTCATGTGGGTGGTATACAATGCAGGAGAGGAAGGAAAGCACTCTGTGCTGCAAAACGACTTCCAACTGTACTCCAGTGCTCTGGAGCTGCGGTGTCCGGCCTGTGACCTAATTGCCACGAATAAAATGAATATATCCAGTCTCTTCATAATTTTAAAAGACCTTTTGGTTAGATACACAGTATCACAGAATTAAGTAAATGAGATTGAACATCTGCCTTTAAATTTTTAAGGAATGGGTAAACTAATTGCAATTGACTGTTACAAAAGTACACATTGTATGCCAAACATATTAAAAATACTCTGAATTAAATCAGAACACTTGACCATTGATAAAGAAAAAAGTACAGAAAAACCTTGGAAAGATAGGGCTGAATATTGTATAAGTGAGATGGTTTCTCTGTATGTAGCAGTGATTTAAGGTCCGTTATGGCTAAAACTAACTTACGTATCAACTGAGGAAGGAAATGTTTTCTTCAGCTGGTTCTAAAAGCAATTGATTTTTTTCCTAATAGATTATGTACTCAGGTACTTGTCACAACAATGAGAAGAGGTTCAACTGAGAAGTGGTTCAACTGAGAAGCTTCTAAAGCCTTTTAATTAGGGATGGACTGGATACAGCCCTACGCATCTGCCCGTAATCTGTAAGAACCAGGCTAACAATATTCTCTCTGCAGATGGAGTTCAAGTCAACTTAATGGTGTTTGTCTTTCTCTATATTTTTATTTGCTCAGTCTACTTCAGTTCTTTGGCACTTGCTAAAGAGCTATTGGAAATGTTGACCCAATACTTATATCAAAGTTTATTTTCTTTTTTTCCCCCCGTGTTTAAGCATTATATCTCAATTCAGTGATGGTTTTCTTGTCAGAGAGGTAAGTGCTTTTCATGTAAGAATCATTATATCCAGTAGGAATTCCTCATGCACATAAGCATTTGATGAACCATTACCAGAAAGTGTTTGTGCAGGGAGACTACAGGATGTTTATGAGACCACAATTTTACTCTCATATACTTTACCTTTAAGTGTGTTTCCTCTCTTGCTCTTTTATTTTCATAAGATAAATTTTTTCTCCATGAACATTTCCTTTTCACTACTTTGCACTTCATTTAACAAGACAAAAAAAGGAAAGTTTGTTTATATTTAAAGTGAAGAAAGGTTTATGATGCAGATAAATGATGCAGATAAATAATACAGAAATGAAAAACGGTCTCATCTCTCTGTTTTGATTCATAGTCTATGTGACTTACATAGTTGTCCCCTATTAATGCTGATCTCCAAGAAGAAACTCCTGCCAGTAGGAGTCTTTTTTAATATGAAAAAAATATGAAACTCTCTTCTTCAGTTTTACTATAAAAAGAAATTAACGTATCTTTTTGGTCCCCTCTAGAAACCCAGTTTTTATTTGAGAGGGACTGAATCTAATTATCACAGAGTCTCTGTTGAACCACTTAGGAATATCAGTATAAAAGTATAGCAAGCAGTCCCTTGATCTGTAGGTAACCATTTCTGATTGTGCTATTGTAATAGATTTGAGACTCCTGCACAAAAAAGGTAACTTTAAGTTATATCAAATTATTCATCTTGCTAATGCAACAATTAGTGGGAAAGAATTTAAATCACACTTTGAACCAGGAATATTTCTGACTTGCCATCAAGGAAGTAGCCTGTCACCACTAAGTAAAAGTATGATCAAAAAATTCATTCTCTGTGGAGGTTAAAATACTCAAGAAAAACTCTGCAAAGTCTTGCCTTTAATGATACTGGTTATAGCTAACATGTTAGAAGATGAAGAGTTAGAAAAAACCCTATATTAAGCATACAAGTCTGTGGAAAACAAAAACATGTACATTTGTTAAAGGCATCAGAAAGAACAAATATACTGCTAAGAGAAGCTGTTGTAGCCTCGTTAACATCAACCAGCAATGTATTTCTGATAGAACTCTATTCTGTGCTTTTTAAGATTCCCATATTTATTTTCATGGGACAATTGTATATATTTCATATTTTTATCATTTTTATTTTTTTGTTGATGATGGAAAACACTTCTAAATTGATTTTGGATAAGTGATTTGTTTTGTGGTTTAGAATCTCTTTATTTGTTATTTGCAATATCCTTTTTTAACCAACTTCTATTTTCATTTGTGATGTCATCTTAACTATGATTTGTTTGTTCCTTCAAGTCATCAAGGATATTTGAATATGTGATCTGGGATAAATATGTAGTGGTATGGTCTCTTTCCATACATAGTTTTAATTTATTGATATTAATTTTGCAATAAGTCTCCTTCTATGTCATCATTTGTATAATTATGCTATCTTGTAGTTTTTATTTTGAGTATAGCTGGATAAGGGTCACCAAAATTTAGGCTTATTTTTTAATATTGTTTGAAAATATTTTCTCTCTATGGCTGTTTTTCACAGTCTAGAGAAATAATGTAAATCTGTCTTCAGCTTTATAGAAGACCATTTTAAGTTGCTATCGTTTAAATGTTAATTCCACTCCTCCACCAAGAATTCAGTATTTTAAAGAAGCGTTTATGCTTTTAAACTGAAATATGTTCTTTCGTGCTTATTCCTGTGCTTCTGTGCAGGATTTCTTGATCCTTTTTCTTTATAATCTGAAGATATATCTAATATATTCTCTTGAATCTCTTTTACTGATTATAAAAGTAACATTGTGAGGTGAGAGTGTTTTAGTTTTTATTTATGCTAATAACTCAGTACATAAATTAGAAGTTCCTTCCCTGATGGCTGCTTACTCCCCTTAATATATTCCAAAGGACTAGGTTCACTGCAGCTGTATTTTTAAAGTCTAGAACTACTAAAGAACAATAGTTTTACTGGTGAGTAAAGCCATGAATGGCTAGTGCTCAGAAAGTGAAAACTAGGAGCAGTAGTAGTAGCAGATCAGCTGAGAGAGAAAAGAGCCTGTTCAGATGAGCAGGTTGTAATTTTACATCTAGGTATATCTATTGATAAAATGAGGGAATAAAAAAAGGAGAAACAGAGGAATTACTATAATATTTAGGTGATTGCTAGTGAGTACACTCTGTCTTTTCTACAGCAGTATCCAAATAATATTTCTGAAAACACTAGGAAAAGTATACCACAGATTGTAGGTTATTTGCTAAAGCCAGCATCAATATCCAAGAAATTATCCATTAGGAAGTTATTGTGAGAGATATTTTCTGAACCAGGACAATAGAAAGAACTACTCATAACAATTCCTTCACTATTAATTCAATGTTCTTTAGAAAAAAAAGGAACTTTTACTGGTAATAAAGGGTAGTATTTCATCCATGTGAGTGAGACAGTGAAGTCAATAAAATTCTGGCTGCAGAATTGAGTAAAATAATTGAAATCTGTATTAACTAATCCTTTTAAATATCTAGAAACTTCAGTGTCTGGACTTACTGAAGAATTTGGCAAGTCTCTTCTCGTGTCTGCACATAAAATCTGTCACAGACAGGAAGAATTGAAGAGATTTCCAAAGTGCTTGGAAAGGTTAAACAAAAGGCTATGTAAGTGGTTTTATTCCGCCATGTCTGCCTCAACAATTGAATCTCCTCTGAAATTATTTGTCCCCTGAAGTTCTTTGGCCTTGTTGACCTTCAAGTAGTAAAATATTTTCTTCAATGGTTTCTCACGGTTGTGGTTTGAATATTAATATTATGTGTAAGTCAGGCACTTTTGCTTGCTCTAGTAAGGAAAGGCTACATTCTCCAGCTGTTCCTCAGCTGGGTAATGGTGCTAAACTCCAAGGTCCTGATGCTTCACAGTGGTAGTAAAGGTGACATAAAATCACTGACAAAGAGTTGGCTGAGAGGCTTGGATGCTTTTGAAGAGAGTAATGATTCTGCAACTTCCATATTTTAGGCTTGGGATGATTTGAGTACTTTTGCTCTGACTCTTGGGATAATTTTCTTTTTACAGAGTGCGGTATAGTAGCCCATTTTTTTTAAGGAAGAGGTTTTTTCATATAGCATGAAGTGGAGATATTAGTCATACATCATATATGGATGTCACTAGCTACACTGAGTGAAATAGAGCTTGGATTTCTGTATGTGACCTGAAAAATTTATGTCAGAAGTGATGGGACTTGCTGAGAAATTTCAGAGATTGTGGAGGGTTTTCCCTGCTTGGTTTCCCTTGGAAATTCACAGTTATCAATGTGTTCTCATGGATTTCAGCAAACCAATGCAATGATGCAATAGTATTAATTTAAACCAAGTCTATTGAGCTTGATTGATTTTTAAGTTGGTAGCTTCATCTGCAGCATTCTTCTATTGATTTTTATCCTCTTTTTCACTGCCTCTTGTGTTGTTATCAGTGTCATAGCATTATTTTTCCTCCTGCTGTGTGTATACAGCTCCCACCTGGCTAGCTAAACAGACAACAAGGTGTAGCTAAATATTTGCCAGAGAAGGCTGTTTTGTTACTCTGATCTTCCTACCACCTGTGCTCTTTGTTCATGTATGTTTTATCTTATGTTAGCCTTTGGATCCGCGACCGGGACTAGC